>JAVQJF010066729.1:0-68288 GCA_036023855.1 Gadopsis marmoratus | reverse complement strand
GGTTTCTTGGGTCAGTTCAGTCCAGTATACAAGTATTAAGTTACTGAAAAAGTCACACTCACCGTGGACAGAGACGTTGATGCTGTGACTCACGCTGCCTTCACTGACACACCGATACTCACCTGAGTCGTTTGCGAGAATGTTTTGAAAGATCAAATACGATATCACTTCTAAATGGCTTAATGTTTTCAACTCCGTTTTAATGTGACTGCCACTGCTGACATTGACAAGGACAGCAGTTTTCTCATGTTTATACCAGGAGACTGTTTGTGAATTGTTGCAGAAAGCAACTGGGCAGTTAATCCTAAGGTCTTCCCCAAGGACAGCTTCATGAGCCGTGTTGCGGCGAACTTTAATTTCAACTTCACATTCAGAATCTTCACCTGCAAAAGGGAAATAACAACAAACACATAAAGAATAGATTAATTCATCCTTACTTGATAGTTTACTGTAACACAGTAGTTTAGCAATTTAATCTGATACCAGCTGATGATTTAATCAGGTTTCTGCAGGTTCACCAAGTTAAAGACTTTAAAAGGCATTTTTAATACCTACATAGGATGCAGTTTAATACCTGTTAGATTATCACCGGCCAAAACTTTGCAGCAGCATATAACAATAATTCCAAATGGTTTAATTAATTAAATTAATGCAACCTGGACCTGGATAAGCAGCAGAAAATTAATGGATGGACTAACTAATTTATAATGAATAATTTCCTTGAAGTTCATTTACATTTTTTGTTAAAATGCACCCTTTATCCCACATTATGGGACAATGAGCATCCTAGTTACTGTAGCTAGCAGGGTTTACTACATGGTAATGGTGCAGACTGAAACTACACAAAAAAGGATTAAACAGCCTCCTGCAGCATAAATCACTGTCACAACAATCCCACTTTTAGTTTTTAGGTGCCCACAATCAGATGCAAACACATTTCATGGCTAACATTACTGCGTACTGCAGGCAAGAGTACATATTGAAGTCTTTTGTATGTTGAATTTAAGCCTTTTTCTAACCTTCTAAGGCCTTTTTGAGGAACCCAAATTCAAGGCTTTTAAGGACTTTTCAAGATGTGAAAGTACCCTAAAGAGATGCATTAGGGAGGTTGTTGAAAAGGAAAAAAATTACATGGTGACATTTAAGTTTTTGATGAATGGAAACTTTGATATTTGCATGAGATCCAGCGGCTGAAGGAACTGAGAGTGAACCCAACCTAAAATACAGTCTCTCAAGGGGGAACTTCAAACCCACACACACATCTGAATTTCACCTTTTACAGACCCTAATAACCCTTTATATAGTTACTTTGCGTTTAAATCACTGACACGCCACATATTTCACTGTTCATAAATGAAGAAACAGCAGTTGACAAAACAGTCTCACCACATGGTCCATTTAGCGGCTGTTTTGGAGCTTTCAAGCTTATTATGTGACCTTAAAGTGCTCAGAAAAACATCTACGTTTCCATGACGACTGGGCTCGTCGCTGTCCGGTGAAAAACACGCAAAATGTACAGCCCTGTTGTCTCAGATTTGTTATGACCTGCTTTCCATAGGAGTCAGAGAATGTTCTCATAGGAACACTCGATCAATGAGTTTATTTGAAAAATTCAAAATCTTCACTGCACCTGCTGACGAAGATCGTGTGATTTGATCAAAAGCTCCAGAACAGCTACAAAATGGACCTTGTGGTGGGTGTTCAGAACTGTCTGCAAGTACTTTGCACAGTGGCAATATTAACATGGATGGTTGTGATTTTCTTTTGACCAAAGTCCATTTTTAAACACGAGTCATCATTGAATAATACCAGCTCTGCACTCAGACCACATAAACACATTTAAGGCACAAGGAAACCACAGAATAAATTCACAAATGACAACGTGGTCAGTGGCAGTGAATAAAGTAATTCACAGAGCTATTTTCTGTTCTTCGAATAAGAAATCGCATGAGTAGTTTTTTTTACTGAGGAAGGAAAGATGTGTTGCAAATGGGAAATTATGGAAACTATTCTTTCCTTCCTTGTCTAAATCAGCCTTTCAAAAACACTAGGAACATGCAGTGGGTAGATGACTGATAAAGCTAACTGTTAATTTGAGCCTTGTTTTTAAAAATATTTCTGCCTCTTTTATGTTTGTATGAATTCTCTAATTCTTTCCATCAAGCACCCACACATGGGAAAAGCACCATCATGTTGTGGAAGAAATTAACCAAAAGTAGCGTTTTTAGTATCTGAAACAGACATGTCAGTTCAGCAGACATTCGTGGACACATTTACACATTTTAAAGAGGAATGACATGAGGAATAACATAATTGCAACTGAACATACTCTGATAACCGATATCGTTACGACCTTTACACCAAACTGAGCCACTTTTTTGGGAGATGATGAACGTACGCCGACTCTGTCTTTTTAAAAACTGTAGGCCTACGAGCTGCCTGTATCCTTCGCAGTACAACTTTAAATCTAAATCCCATGTGGACACGTACACAGCACTTTAAAGTTCATGACTACGGCAAAAGCAGGCCGCCAACCCTTACAGGAGAATTTAGATTTAACACATTACAGACCTACAGAGGAAGGAAAGGTAACACTACAAAAACACTGAGATATGCAACCAATAATAACTTACTGTCAGCGTTTAAGGTGAGAAGCACCATTGCCAAGATGGACACATGCAGGACGGTCCAACAGTGGGTAGACCTCATGTTGGGAGCGCTCAGAAAACCTCCCGCCATCTTCAAGTCGCAGCCAGTCAAAGTGGGAAATGTACTCCCAAGCACATCATTATTTGGTTAAACAGAACAGAGAAGTGCTGAACCCGTGGTTGGAGCTATTTAGCTGCACATGCTGCTTCCTCTTTCTACTCTCTGCTTGCTTGCTACCTTCCTACCTCTGCCACTTTCCCCTTGAAAGTAGGTGTGGTGAGTGAAGTGTAAGGGAGGGAAGGTGGGTAGGTGGTCTTGCTTCTGCAAATGTCGCGGGCCCAAAGCAGCAAACCATCTTCGATTAGGGGGTTCCCATAGGAGTCAGGCACTCACCTTGCTACGATACAGCTGTAGCAAAATATCTCAACTACTACAACTACTACTTCAAGCTACCTCTCTCACATTTCCTCCCTTTTCATTTCCGAGTCTTGTTTCAGTCTGTGCACCTTGACATTGACTTCATCACCTTTTAGCAGCGTCTGTGGTTCACACGCTTCAAGCTGACTTCCTCTCCCATCTCCTTTGCTTTCTTCTTTACCCTCTGCTTCTCCTGCAAACTTGTTCGGCCGTGTGCACAGCGGTGTGGTTTAGAGGATGTACAGTGAACTGAAGAGGAGCTGTGGCCTCTTGAGCTTTCATGCCCATTCTGTTGATGTGTGCATGTGGTCCCTATCAGCCTGTGAACTGCTTATCTGTCTGTCAATGAGTCAGGCTAATTCTGGTCTATAAGGACCACGCCACCAATTTTACACATTAAGGTCAGTTTATTTGTCACAGAGAGCACTATTTAACCTGTGAAAACAGTTCAGAAGTCTGAACAAATAACCCAGATGATGTCAGAGTTTAGAAGATATATTTGATTGAGTTGTACTATGGGAAATGTAGTTCCAATTTTTGGGGGGCTATACTTAAGTCAAAATGTCATGATATCCACAACATGGGTCCCTTTAAAATTTTGGAGAACTAAGCCCAGTGAATGGAATGTACCAAAATCTGACTTGTAAAATAAATACTCCATTACAAGTAAATGTGCTTCAATCAATACTTGACTTAAGTCAAAGGACTGAATTCTTATCAGCAATATGGACTCAAAGTATCAAATTTAGAAGAACTCAGAATTTCGCTTTCAGAGTGTTATATAGCCTTTTTATTAAATATAGAATTTATATCCTGACTGAGTTTTGAGTATAACAATGCATCAAATTTGATACGTAAAAAGTATTGTGCTTCACTCGAGTAAAGTACAAGTACCCAAATCTGTACTTATACAGTATTTGATGCACTAAGGTAGTTTCCACCACTGCAATACTCACCTGTCACCTGTTGATGAAAATGTAAAATGTCAAGTAAAAACTGAATAATTGTAGAGATATAATGAGGTAAGGTTAATTTGAGCATTTAGACCAGTAGGGCTGTCCAAGGTAAGAAGCAAATCACTGCTGTTGAGAAATAAATACGTGCTTTCTTGAACAACAGTGCGGCCTATGTGGCGTTCAGGGTCAGCGCACGTTGTGGGGCGGCAACAACTGCGCAGGCGCCGTTCCTTTACGTAATGACGTACTTCACTACGTCACCGACGGGCCGAAAATGGCGGAGTACCTGGCATCCATTTTCGGCACAGAGAAAGACAAGTAAGTTTTACTCAATATTTATTTTAATTAGCACCTAAACGATGGTTTTTATACAGCGTATGTTTGTAGCAGTTCTTCTTGATTTCCGCCGGGGCTCACTGAGTAGCCGCAGCTCTTCTGAATGACCCAGTCAAGCTTACATTAGCAACAGGAAGCTAACGCTAAGCTAACGCATTGAATGAAACTTGGGGAGAAGCAGAATCAAGTTTATTGCAAAGTTTTTCCACATACGAGACATTTTCCATCGTATGTTTGTGCATAGCAATACACGTAGTAAGTGGAACATACAAAGAGAGGTAAAGCAAGTACTGCGAGTCAAGAAGCATAAATATACAAATGACAATAAAATGTCAATAAAACAGGTGTACAGTTATGCGCAGGGACTGTGCACGGGTTCCCCAAGTGTATAGAATATTTGCAATGTGCAGGGTAGTAGTCCAGATGATGTGCGTTAGTTCTAACGCGTTGGGTCAGGTGTGTACACTTCATGTAGGCACCTCGGCGAAGCTGCAGCAAAGTTACGGAACTAATCCTGCGGAACTAGTTTGTTGGTGCACACCCAAACATTGGAGGCATCGAACGTGTTGCTGGGTTAGCTAGTTGACGAGCTTGCTAGCAGAGTTACTGGCCCACTCAGTGGGTTTGTTTTGGCCCGTTTCACCGGTGGCGTGCAGCAGAAGGCGTCCTGCACATAAACCGGTTGCAGTTTACGAAATTGACAATACAAGGACGTGTTTATTATTTGGATTTAGACTATTTGTCTTGTCCCCGAAATAGCAAAACAAACAAAACAGCTGTAAGTGGTTTGACATAGCCAATGTGGCTCATTCCTCTGTGCCATAGAGATTTGTCGTTGTCAAAAAAAAAAAATACAAAACACATCAGTGAGCATCACCGTTGCCCCGGGAGACATGTTCCCTCGTTATGATGAACATGGGAATTTATTTATTTTTTTTGTAAATCCCACTTACATTGATCTGGTCCTCTAAGTGCTCATTGGTGCACACAATCTGTGGCTGAAAATAGTCCACAACAAATTTCTCCTGTTTCTAAACAATAGAGTGCACAGTTGTTTAAGGAAATAACTAAACCTTTCTTTAAAATGAGATTATATATTTTTGACCTTTTTGACCTATTAGGAACAGGAAAAAGTTGAGAAACGGACTGACGCATTATTGGTTTTTATCGCTTCGTGGAATGTGTTGACAATGACAAATGTGGACTATCGCCAGCCTTAACCTTTACCAAATCAGTTGAAACCAAAATATGCTAGGGGTATGATGAAACTATTCCTTCTTTTTCAGGGTTAATTGTTCCTTCTATTTTAAAATTGGAGCTTGCAGACATGGAGACCGCTGTTCGAGATTGCACAACAAGCCAACTTTCAGTCAGGTGAGGATCCTACCAAAGTTTTTCTCCTGTAATAATGGCGTTATCGTGCGACATTGACATATCTGTTAATGGTAAATAGACTGCACTTATTTAGCACCTTTCTACCTTAACGTGGTTTACTCTTTGCCTCTAATTCACCAATTCACACACATACAGCACTAGCCCATCAGGAGCAATTTGGGGTTGAGTGTCTTGCTCAAGGACATGTGGACAGGAGCCAGGGATTGAACCAACCCTGCGATGAGTGGACAACCTGCTGTATTTCCTGAGCCACAGCTGTCAAATGTCGTCTGACTCATTCAGACACCCACCCTTTCCTCAAGTCATGTAGCCGATTCAACCAGTGAATGCTGTATGAACACTTTAACTTATAAAGCTCATGTATTTGTAAAGATATGTCATAGTCATCTGATTCAAATTAAAGTGTGCGAGGCACATTTTAATTTAGTACATTGCCTGTGTAATCTGATCTCATAGACATTGGCCCGCTTCGTTTGGATTTAGACTTTAGTGTTGATTTGCGCTGTGCATGAGATACTTCTTATTGATTGATACTTGAGATTGATTTTATTATGTGTAATAAAATCAGTTTTGAACGAAACTGTATCCTGTTTCATTCAAAACAAACACAAGCTTTGCCAGGGCAGTACCTGCTTACATAAAAGGATAAAGTCAGGATAACCCAATAAAGCCCTAAGGTTTATTTTCCTTGTGGTTCTTCAAAAGTTGGTTTTGTTTTTAAATATTAAACTACAGTTGAGAACTGTGTGTTCAGTATAATGGTTCCATGTGAATTGTTTGCTTAACGTGTCGGTAAGTACATGCAGTGTCAGTTATTTTCTATTTTGTCATCTTCTTTTCCCAGCAATTGTATTTCAGAGCTCATCTTTTGCAATTATGAACTTCTCTAACATTGCAGTTTGACCTTTTTCAATGATATTATACTTTTTAAGCAGTCTTTGTAGGTGGGTGAGGATGATTTACAAAGGTTTTTCTGAAAGATAATGATCTTGTGTGTGAAAGTGGGGAAAAGTGTGGCGCACAAATGCAGACTTGCCACAACCCAGACATGTTTACAACATAACTAACTAAATCATATAAGTCCAATGATGGACCATACCTGTCATAATCACCGCTTTCTTTACAGTTTCAAAGGATCTTGTGTCTGCATGACTGGCAAAAAGATGTAAACAAGCTAAAATAGAAGTTGATAGTTGATATCAGAAACGGTACAAAACTAGAATCCTGTCCGACCACATACTTTTATGTTCTTTCCCCTGCAGACCATCTTGATTCAAAACATCTACCGTAATCCCCAGAACAGTGCACAGACGGCCGACGCTTCTCGCTGTAAGTGAAACATTTGTCAGCAACTCCCTTTCTGTTTCCTCAAAGTGGTTCTCACATTTAACAACAGATGTGAGGTACTGCGTCAGCCCTGTTAGCTGGAAACCCAGTTGGGGCCCCTGAATCTTCTTAACCAAAAAGCACGCCTGCTTCTGATACTTCCACTGTTTGTTTTTCAAACTTGTGTAGCTGAGCCATCGCGTGACTCTGTATAATCTATAAGTATTTAAGTATCTAAACTGTGGCGCAAAACAAAGCACACAGTACAGACTCTGCTGATTATGGTAGAATACAATGAAGTGTGCGTTGTAGGTGTGTACAGCAAATATGTTGAGCCCAGTCTAGCAGAGCTGAAGCAGTGCCTCTCATACAGGTAAGTGTGTAACAGGCAGGAGGGTCTTGGGGTCTGAATTTCTTCGGGCCCCACATTTGAATCCTGCATCCAGTGAATTTGAAAGCATTGCATCCACGCTACCATTGATGAAAGAGACATTTTTTGAGAAGTAGCAGCACCCTTACTCTGACGAGACGTCATCTAAAATGACCTCTTTGTTAGATTGATTATGAAATATAATTGGCACCTCTGGACTGTTTAAAGGACAGTTTGAGTTTTGGTAATTTTATTGCGTTCATAACTTGAATGTTGTATGCCGATGTGGTTGCGTGCATGTGCCACAATTCAGGATATTTACCTCCAATCAGTGGAGATAAATTCACCAGCCACTAAAGGTGATGCGTCGTTGTGAATGAGCAGCTTACAGTTGTGTTTTGCAAGGTGGCATCAGAGCGGTAAAGTATGGGTACAAAATGTTAAATCAAATTCACTGTTTCATACGATGCATGAATTCAAAAACATGATAAAGAGACGAGACAAAAGTGGGTGTCATTCTTAAATTTATCAGCTTGTATAAAACCGTGACCTCTGGATCATTGTGTTTTTGAATTTTCTTGTTTTTCAGCTCTAGAGTAAAACTATAAATCAACTCTGAGTTACTTTCTGTAGATCACAACCCATTCAAGCTAAACTAAACCAATATGTTTATGCCATAGTGTCTTACATAAAATGTGAATTTAGAAAACCCCTAAAAGCAGGGGATGGGGAGCAAATATCTCAAAACATAAAACCTTGAAATGATCTACAAAACTCTAAAACAGTGAGGGGTGCAGGCAATGAGCTTCACTTCCAATGACTATCAGTGTCCATTTCTGAGGTCTCGAACGCAGCTTTATCCATCACATAATTAGCCTGAATTCGCAAGATGTAATGAGTAAAGATAGCAATTTACTGACAGAAACATTTCTAATCACATTTTTTCTTCCCCAGCTCTTTATTTTGGTTGATTTATGTCACAGAAGTTTACGTTTTGTATTTCAGACCATTTCCCTCTTGAACATTTACCTTCATTACCTTCAAAACTCTGCCCAGTCTGCTGATGGTTTACACTGTAAGTTCTCCCTTCATCTGCAGGACCCTCCGGCACTTAATTTACTGTATCACACCTCCCCACATAAATTTGGCTTAGTGCAGGAACATGTCCTCTTGACACATCACATCATTTCCTGGAGATAGCATAACAGGCCACATGCTGTTATGCATGTTTTTCTGGCCTAACTCAAACTATCTGAGTCAGTGTGGTGCCATAGTGTGCACAACTTTGGTATCAGAGCCTTCATTTTGCTCATGTGAAACAAATGTGGTAGATTTACAAGTTATAATTAACTAACTGTTTCTGTGTTCTTTGCTTCACACAACAGTTTAACATTGAGTACACATTTCTTTGCTTCTGATTCATTGAAGCAGGTTTCTACTAGTGCTGTTCCCAACTTAGGTAATTCACCTTCTTGTAATAGCCAGGGGTCGCCATGAGGTAGTCAAATAGGAAACCTAAAAATGCGTTACGTCATGGCTTCCTGCAGATAATGTACATGTAGTTACACAAAGTTTTGTAATGAAGACAAAACATTGGCAAAGAATCTAAAGGTAAAACCCCACAGAGCAGGAGAAGGCTAAGAGGGGCCAGCTCTAGTTTTTACCTCGCTTCTGTGAAATAGGTTGAATTGCCAGTTTAAGCCGTAAAGGCATGGGTGAGAGAAGACTGTTTTTCTAGCAAAAAATAGCATACAGAATCTTTACCTGTTTGATCTATGTTTACAGGGTGTAACTATTATAGCAAGAAGTATCATGTTATGTCGCTACAGTTAGTTTGTTAAAAGCTAAAGGTGTTGCACAGTCCATTTGAAGGCTGTCTTTTACCACCAGCGTCCATCTAGCTTTGCCTTGACTGTCCCCTTGTTGACATTTTGTAGGCGCCGTCAGCGATGTGGAAATGCAGGAGCACTACGATGAGTTCTTTGAGGTGAGTGACCTATGAGCCAATATTTACATAGCGAGACTATGCAACAGGTGTACCGTGTTTACTTTTACACATGGGAAACGAAGGGTGCCATAAATTGAGAAAGTAAATTATAATTGTGGGTGTGAAAATGTTTCTCTTTACTTAATTGTGATTTTGTTTTTAGAGAAACAGGAGAGATAAGATGTTACAGGGTTGTTTATTTCAAAGCTGCTTGTGAATATACAGGCATACTTTAAACACCAACTAATTTCTTAACATGTCCACAGCATATAAGAACACTCTCACTTCAATATAAAAGAATGTTTTTAGCAAGGGGAGTTGTACAGTATCACTCACTAATAGAATAGAATAGAAAGCCTTTATTGTCTTTGTCAAACAAGATTTAGAGAGCAACTCCTTAGATAATAAAAGCACTAAGGAGAGCCATGCGCCGCCATCTACTTGCAATGTTTGAGTAGTGTGAGCTTGTTGCACAGAATTAATATTTATTTCCTCCTATACCGAACGTATGTCTAAACATTACCTCTGCAGGGTTTCCCCCCAGGAAATTGGTTAGCCGAGGTGGTAGATTTGGCAATATTTTTCCAACCGGTATGAATTTTGACATCAAATAAATTATAAGAGATATGAACCTGTTGGCTAGACTAATTGTTCTTTTCATGTCTTATTTCTGACACAGGAGGTGTTCACAGAGATGGAGGAGAAGTATGGGGAGGTGGAGGAGATGAATGTGTGTGATAACTTGGGCGACCACCTTGTCGGCAATGTTTACGTTAAGGTTGGTGAATTGTTTTTTTTTTTTAATCATCCTTTTAGTCCCTCAGTGGGGAAATTGCGGGATGGAGCTAAATGTATTAATGACAGAGGTGGAGCCAGTGCCCATGAGATCATATGAATAGATGTAATTTTAAAAAGATGTGGCTCAATTTAGTGAGATCTTAAAGGAGCTTATATCAAAACACATAAACATTTTATTCTAAATGTGTGTGTATCCGCTGTGTGTAGTTTCGTCGTGAGGAGGATGCAGAGAAAGCAGTCATGGACCTGAACAACCGTTGGTTCAACGGCCAACCCATCCACGCAGAGCTCTCGCCCGTCACTGACTTCAGGGAAGCTTGCTGCCGCCAGTATGAAATGGGGTGAGTTACACATGGTAAACTGTAGCAGCACTTATGACAACCTATTAATGTGTGTATATAAAGCAATTACATGTCCCCCGGAGCAGGGTTTAGCCCAGAGTTTGTGGGATTATGCTCTGAAAATTAAATAAACATGGGGCCAGTGTGAAACTGCGCTAAATTACACAATGGAATTTGCGTCATCAATGAAACGTCAACATTCTGATGTTAAAGGTACCTAGCCAGCTAGCTGACTTAAGGTTTTAAGAAGTGTATAGCCCTACTTATTTTATTTTATTTACCACACAGTAAACCTTAGCCCAGAATAGAAAACCGGACCACCTTGCATACAGAGTGGTATGAACGTGTGGTAAATGGGGGCCCAGAAGCTAAAATCGGCCCAGAGGTACCCAAGCAGGTATATCGGGCCATGCCAGCAGAGAGATAAAGCTCCACGGTTCTCTGCACTCAGCTTGCACCTGTCCTCTCGAAAGTTAGTGAAACCATACCAGCTGCATGGGCTAATTTTCTTCTAAATGCGCAGATAAACTTTGTCCTTGCACAGTGTGAGGAATCTCCTCCTTTTGAGTCCCTCTGTGTTTTTCCATTGGAGCAGGGGTTGCTTGCTCGGCCAGTGATAAAAGGAACTTAGTGTGGGAGGAGATAAAGATCAGATGTCCTGCTTGGTGGGCTGGCATGCTCCGCTACATATGTTGCTAAGAGCCAACTTTTCCTCTTTGGCAGTGTTCCGCCAAATGCAAGCCCAGCAACTTTTAACCCGTCACGTGCTTTCTTCCCACAGAGAATGCACCCGAGGTGGCTTCTGCAACTTCATGCACCTGAAACCCATATCACGGGAACTTCGAAGGGAGTTGTACGGCCGCCGCAGGAAAAGGTATAGAAATCTTGAGAATGAAATCTTTATATTTCAGGATCAATTACAATATGCAAATTCATCTTTTCTTCTCTCCCACCAGGCACCGCTCTCGCTCACGTTCCCGGGAACGACGCTCTCGCTCCAGAGATCGACGGCGGGACCGTGAGAGGCGAAGGTCGAGGGACCGAGAGCGCTCTGGAAGATTCTGAAAGAAGCCAAGGCTGATCCAATGTCCTGCCAAATCCCTCCTCTTTATCCCAGCTGTGATGAGTTATTTTCTTTTTTTGGTGAATTGTTGAAAGTGTTTTTCTTTTATTCCCTTTTTTTAAGACAAGCTTGTGTTGCTTTCTCAATAAAACAGATTTGTAATTCTGCACTGGCACAACCTGCTTATATGAACATCGACTTATTTCTCATGTAGAGACCTTTTTATACAAGGGAAAGTGCTGATTGTCGGTAAATTGCATTCTTACACAGCTGCGGAAACGTATGAAAACATGTAGTTAATTGGTGAGACCTTAAAGCAAGAAATTGCAGAATTATACATTTAGCCAAAATGTGTGTCAGAATATTGAGGGGTAAAGGATTTGAAGGCACCTCATGTTTGGTTTTTGAGTGGTTTATAATATTGTGCAGTAGGCTCATACCTTATGTATTCTGCCAAACCTTAGATCCACCGGGATGAATATCTAATTGTCCTATCCTGATTTAATGCTGACTCACCAGCTACTTTATTATGCTGATCAAAAATGGGCACCAATTATTTTACAGTGGTCAATATCCCAACTTAGCTGTCACACCTCAATCTCTCTCAAAGTTAAACAATCTAACATTTAGTCATGTATCTGAATAGTTACAACACTTAATGGAGTCTTTACAAAGTTAAACAATCTAACATTTAGTCATGTATCTGAATAGTTACACATTCGAATATTATGGGAATAACAAACTAAATAGAGATGTTCTCAAGATACGTGCGTCAAAGTGCGTGTTCGGTCAATAAAAGGTAAACAGATAAAAGTGTAGCTCAACGTGCTTTGCGACAGGAGGGAAGAAAAAGGAAAAAAAAAAAAAGGTGCGGACAACTTTTTAACACCGGGTTATCCCAATATGGGAAAGCTCTGCTCTGATTTGTGGAGCGCTTCAAACAGACGCCCTCGCCGCGGCCAATCGGGGGGCGCCTTCTGCCACGTCCTCCCCGCCCCCCCCGGTCTGGTCCACGCGCTTCGTCACGAACCCCGTTGTCTTTGTTGGAGGCGCCTCAGTCCGCCGGCGTCGCTCTGCCTACGCGCCTACGTCGGGCTCGTCTGTGTTGTTGTTTTATTTTTTTTTTGGGGAGCACATTTAACTCGCCAGGTGAGTGGGGATCGACGGGTGGTAGGAAACGGACAGAAGGAGACGTGAAAGTGGTAAATTTAAACACGTGGCTTCTGATGTTTGGTGAGTGAACGCCGCGTCGCCTACGCTCGTTTTTCTGATGCAACGCTGTAAGTGCGCACTTGTTGCCTCGTTTTATTCTTTCTATCAGCCACCGAGCGACTGACGGCGTGGTTTGATGTCGAGACAAACGCGACAGGTGCACAATCCTCGTTTTTGTCTGGACCGACTGCCCCCCCCCCCCAAAAAAAAACCCCCAAATGTATCTGCTCTCTGCTTAAACTAAGAAAACCCAGCAAATGGGCTTTAAAATCGCAAGCCTCTTCTGTCACTGTCGGTCGTTCTCGCTGCCGACGTTCTCGTTTAGCCTCCACAGGAAAACCTCAAGAATAACACTTGTCGTCGTCATTGTTGACTCTGTTCCCGACAGCCACGCAGTGAATCCACGCTCCTCCCGCCCGCGTGGTCGGACGGTGGGTCTTCAGCGGTGCGCGCCAGCAGTTTTGCACTGTTGCCTTGCGGCATTCCTGTTGTTCACATGTGGCCCCGCACAGTTAGTTGTGGCTGGGTGAGGATGTGGAAGTCTGCCCCTCCCTGTGCAGGTTTAACCAGCTGACTCCCTGGTTGGGCTTGTTTTGTCGCTGGCAGAGCACTTTGTTTTTAAATAGCCCAGCGGTAATCATCTTTGTCGGGACTTGCATGCCAAAGGAGATTAGAAATGCCATAACTTAAGCAGATAACTGAGTCTGATACGGTAAGAATGTTGCAGGGGTTTTTGTTTCACGAGATTGGGCTTGATGTTGGAGGGCTCAGATCAGGTGATTATTTTCATTTTTTTGTGTGTGCATTGTATTACCTAAGCGTATTAAACCAGCATTATAGTTTCTCCTGTTAAACCCTCTGCCGTGCAGCCCGGGTTCGGCTGCATGTTCTCTCACTGGGGATCACGTTTGCCCCTGGCAGGCCACCGCATATCCCCTTCTCTTTTGCACATTTACCACTTCGCTTGTAGCCAGTGTAACCTTAGAGAGCAGCAGTATGATTAGTAGTGGCCGCAGAGATCTGATAGCAAGAATTGAAGTTGCGCGTGGGCAGGAAATGGGGGTTAACACCAAAAGTTGGTTTCAGTATCTCTCTTTCTTCTTGAGAGTAGACGGTGGTCAGGTGGGTGACGAGACCAAAAGTATCTGTGTGCGGTCATTGCTCTTCTCTCCAGAGGAGTAATAATCCAGCAAACACCATATTTAGCAATGGGTCACAGACTCTAAAGGCAGCATAGCTCGAGGCAGTTGGTTCACTGCGTGGACATCGCCTGAGCTCTTTGTGGAGTCAAAGAGAGGCCCCGGGTTTTAACAGCTGGTCTCGGTGTGTGCATTGGGTATTAGTGAAGGTTCACCTGCTGCCATTTCCAGTGGAGAAACCTAATGGATGTATGAATAATTTGAGCAAAGACTTTGTGTCAAAGCGTATAGGGGCTGAAGGATTGGGCATCTGATTCTCTGCGCTAAGTACAAAGTAGTCTCATATCTAATATTGTCATCTGCAAAGCTGTAACTAACGACAATTTTCATTAGCGACCATTTGCAGATTGTTTAGTCAATTAATCAATTACTCATTTGGTCGTAAATTTGTTTTGTCAGACAAGGAGTCCAATTTCCAATAACAAACAGCAAATCTTCACTTTTAAGAAGCCGGAACTAAGACATTTATTTGCAATTTTGTTTGATAAATTATTAAACCTATTAATCAATTACTGAAATACGTGCAAGAATGACTAATTGTCTGATCCAGTTCTTGCGAGGTTTTATTATTGGAATTCATACGCATCCATCAGCCTTTTTATTATGTAGCCGATAAGCTATTTCATTAACTATTAGCTCCTCTTTGGTCCAATCAGATCAAATTTATCATCCTGTAGTAGTGAACTCTTGTTTTAAGATAATGTTTAACAACGAGTTATATATTTGTGACTTTTACGACATTTTATAGCTGGTTTAGTGACCAATCACCGAGTCATTTTAGGTTTACATCCACAAACATGGAGATAATTTGAGGTGGATGCATACAAGTACATGTCTACAAATTTATCTTAATCAGTATTTTGCTCTTAAATCTTGAATCATATCTCAACATGAAGTCTTTTTTCTGACTCTTCTAAAACATCATTCCCACCCATTTGAATGATGCAATATTAGCAAAAGCTTGGTCAGCCAATAGTCCTGGCTCTTCCCCTACTACTGGTTCTGTTTTCGCAGGTAGAAAGCAGAATTTATTTGACTAATTTGTTTGCTCACCATGACTATGTTCAAATGTCAAGTAATGGATATGTGCAGGACTGAAACTGTGTAAGAGAGCAAAGGCTGGGGAGGATGCAACAGCAGCAGCTCTTCACTAAGCATGATGAAGCTTCTTTTTTTTTTTTTTGCCATTGCTGGTATGACTCGGTGTAAAAGGAGGAAGGAGTGGTTCAGTATTTGTTTTCTATTGGCTCCTGCTTGTATGTGGTAATATATCATGTTTTCTGTTGGTGGCAAATGTTTCAGTTCTTGGTGTTAACACAACTATTGCATCATGTCCTGCATACTTGAGGATGTTTCCAATGAAGGAGCCCACTAGACGGTGAATGTGAAAGTGTTCATTAACCGGCTAGAGACGGCGTTGCAGATTGTGTTGACAAACTAGCAAAACAGAACATGACATTAGAAACTATATAAAAAAATTTACTGATTATTACATAAACCTATTTCCTTCTTTTTCCAGGGTAAACAATGCCAGCAGTTCCCACATCCAAAGAGGCCACGGCTAAGGCCCCCGCGTGCCCTCACGCTGCCAAGCTGCTCAACCATGCCAATGGAGAAGCCAAACTCCGGGAGGGTGCGTCCCCGCTGAACGGAGTTGACGAGCTGCCCGCGTTGGATGCTGAAGACGCAAACGGAGCCATTCAGATCAGCACAAAGAATGCTAACGCTGAGAGGAAATGGATCCGGCCTGACCTTCCCAGCCGCTGCACATGGAGCCCGGGCGCATCGAAAGCCGACTCCCCTCATACTCAAGTTCCAAGGTCAGTCTGATGTCTAAGTTTCCACCGCTCTTACACGTGAAACGAAGAACACTTATTATTGTACAGGTATCAGATCTTAGACCAGTTTCAGGAAACTGCTGGGGAGTGGCACTTGACAAACACACTTGTGATTAAGACTCCTCAAACCAGTGATACAAGTGGAGAAAATGTTTGTCACACAAGTGTCAGCAGGAAACAACTATTTGATCTATGTGCAGTGTATCTTCAGAGATGCTGTCTCTGAATCTATTTCTTGCTACTGCACCGTTGTTTTCTCCCACTGTCTCCTGCCAGAACCGTTGTGCCAACCATTCTTCCAAACATCCTGCACATGATCGGCGACACACCCATGGTGCGCATCAACAAGATCCCCAAAGTGTTTGGGCTCAAGTGTGAAATACGTAAGTCGCTGAGCACTCGCACCGATACACGTTCTCAGATCAGACACAAGGTGTGACTGAGAGTGGTCGGACGTGTTAAAGTTCAGTTTCTTTTTGACTGAGATTATGAGTGGAACAAATGATGGCGGTTCACGGTCAATTGCATCATTTCATCTTTTTTGAATCAACTCTAATCAAAATGGCCTTTTAATGTAACCCCAAAGCAAATCTTTCTGCTGTGTATTTGTAGTGGCCAAGTGTGAGTACTTCAATGCTGGCGGCAGTGTCAAGGACAGGATCAGCTTGCGGATGGTGGAGGACGCCGAGAGAGATGGACTCCTCAAGCCTGGAGACACCATCATAGAACCCACCTCTGGAAACACTGGTAATAAACTGCATGTGAAACTTGAAACTTGAACTCATGCATGCGTTGTGTTGCTATGGGTGGAACGGTATTCGAAGGTATTGAATATTATGTTTATTAGTTGAAAGTATAAGTATTATAAAACCTGTGTCTGTGTTTCTCCTGTTTTTTAGGCATTGGCTTGGCCCTGGCTGCAGCTGTGAAGGGCTACCGCTGCATCATAGTCATGCCTGAGAAAATGAGCATGGAGAAGGTGAGAACCTATCACTGTATATCGGTACCCACACTTGCATTCTTTTATAGCAAACCAAGTCCTCGCTATACTACTATCATTGGGTTTTAAACAAATTCTTTTTTGTGAATTTTGTTTTGGACTGACAAAGCTGCTGATGAGCTTTGAAGCCTTCAGGTTTAGCCCGATGAAAGCTTCATACTTCAGTTTGTTTGGAGGCAGAGCACACAACTGAAATTGGATGCAGGACAAGAGCACCTGTACAGCAGAATGTATCATCCAGTGCAAGTCTTATTTGGTCACATGGCCTCTCTGCATTACATCATGATACAACATGATGTAATGTAAGATGTGAAAAGAAAGACATGTATTTTATTATGACTATTTTAATGTTAGTATATGGCAAACATTTGCTCTGATTTTTCTGCTGGGTTTTTTCTACAGGTGGACGTCTTGAGAGCTCTTGGAGCCGAGATTGTCCGTACACCCACCAGTGCTCGCTTCGATTCGCCGGAGTCTCACGTGGGCGTGGCCTGGCGCCTTAAAAATGAGATCCCCAACTCTCACATACTGGACCAGTACCGTAACCCGAGCAATCCGCTGGCCCACTACGACACCACAGCTGAGGAGATCCTGGAGCAGTGCGACGGTATGAAGCTCTTTTGCCCTTCCTCAGGAAAAAAGATTTAGTGTTTTTTTTTTTATCAGCAGAGTGAACCTAATTTTCTGTCATACCTCTGACTCATACCTTATCATTTGCGAACAGGTAAACTGGACATGCTGGTGGCAGGAGCAGGAACAGGGGGGACAATCACAGGCATCGCCCGCAAGCTGAAGGAAAAATGTCCCAACATCAAAGTAAGTTGTCTCTGTCCAGAAGTCAAATAAGACAATTCACTGTTTTATAAGATCAGATTTCTGAATCTCGTGTTGCCAAGTAGTGAAGATATTGTGATTATTTCCATACTTGTTCCAGTCATGGCTGAAAGGAAGTGGAGTAACTGTCTGCTGAGCTACTCGTTGTTTATGAAAGGTGTGTGTTGTGTGCAGATTGTTGGGGTTGACCCAGAAGGCTCCATCCTGGCTCAGCCTGAGGAGCTTAACAAGACCGATAAGACGCAGTACGAGGTGGAGGGCATCGGGTACGACTTCATCCCCACTGTGCTCGATAGATCGGTGAGTTCCAGGGTGCCTTTAATCCTCACCTCCTTTTTTTATGTTTACCTGACTCTCAACCATTTAATGTAACATGCCTTTTATTTTTTCAGGTGGTTGATAGCTGGTACAAGTCAAACGATGAGGAGTCCTTCAACATGTCTCGCATGCTGATCAGAGAGGAGGGCCTGCTGTGCGGTAAGTGCTCTGGTGTTTGTGTTAACGGGAACCTGACGTCTGGGTGAAGTTCTAACTTTAGACTTTCTTAATGTGTGACTTAAAACCAACTCGCTTACTTTTGCTCTTTTCTGTAACAGGAGGCAGCTCAGGGACAGCCATGGCAGCGGCAGTAAATGTCGCCAAAGAGCTGAAGGAGGGCCAGCGCTGCGTGGTCATCCTGCCAGACTCCATCCGCAACTACATGTGAGAATCCCCACATGTCCAATAAATAGACAGTCTATTTCTGTAATGTCAAAAATTTTAAATAATGAACTTAAGCTTCAAGTGAGATTATACTGGAATGCTCATTGTTAACATTTATACAAACTTTCTGGGTTAAAGCTGCGCCGACTAGTTTCTTTGACAACTACTGTAGGGGGCAGAAAGACCTAATCAAACTCAAAACATTTCTTCATGGAGTATATAAGCTTATCATATTGTTTTGGCTATTTGAAAATAAATATATCTACACATGTAGTTGAAAGAGTGTGACATGGGCATCATATTGGATTTGAAACGCCACCCAAATGGCGACAGAATACAGACAGCAATACAGTGGGCTGGGCCTTCAGATGATTGCAGATGTTTGGTTTCTCTTTCTGTAAACATAGATCAAGCAAATTTTGATGTGTTTTTTTATTTTTGTTGTTTTTTTTTTTTTTTCCTCAAGGTCCAAATTCCTGAATGACAAGTGGATGGTCCAGAAGGGCTTCCTGAGGGAGGAGGACATCATGGTGAAGAAACCATGGTATGTGTAACTTAAAGGGTGTATCCCCTTCCTGTTCCAATCTCCTCCATGTGTGGTTGTGTGAGACCCTCTCATTTCTCTCTGTCTGTCAGGTGGTGGAACCTGAAGCTGCAGGGTTTGAATCTGTCGGCCCCCCTCACCGTCCTGCCTACCGTCAGTTGTCAGAAGACCATCAAAATCCTCAAGGAGAAGGGCTTCGATCAGGCGCCCGTGGTGGATGAGGCTGGGTGAGTGTCCTGGAAAGAGAAAAGGCAAACTGGCTAACAGTCTGGATCCTGTTTAGTCCCTTGTGTTTTGTTGCAGTAACACTCGGCACCTCGTTGTGCTCTGCAAAGGCTTTAACTTCAACCTCCTTGTGTGTGTCTGTGTTTTTACAGGTTAATCCTGGGCATGGTGACTTTAGGGAACATGTTGGCCTGTATTCTGGCAGGGAAGATCAAGCTGTCAGACCCGGTCAGCAAAGTGATCTACAAGCAGTTCAAACAGGTCCGACACTTACTGGCTGTTTTTATTCAAGGAAATGTGAAAGTGATGCCCTCAGGATGTTCCCTAAATAAGTTACAAGTGACTTTGTTCAATTAATTTGAAGACTGAAGCAGCAGCCAATAAGACAAACCAGTTCAGAAATCATCTTTTATGAAATAGATTTACTTGTATATGAATAAATGAATTTCTGTAACAAGGCAATGTGTGAAGCTGCACTCAGTAACTTGTTGCTATAGCACCACCACATGGTACTGAGAGGCAACTATTTGCATCCAATTTTCTTTTTTTGGGAGCATAAAGTGTGGAGGCAGTGACAAGGTGCAGCAGCCTTTACTATAGTTAGTCTGCTGGCTCACTGCTTGTTACCACTCAGTGGATGTTTTGCTGTAAGTCTCACTTAATCACTTCCCCTGTGCAAGGATTTCATTTTTTAACTGATCTATACATTGTATGCCACTTGTGCAGATGATGCTTTCAATTAAATATTAATATTAATTGTTTTATTTATTGACCTTTTTTAACTCATTGTCTTATTGTCATTCTTAGATCCGTCTGACGGATAATTTGGGGACGTTATCCCGCATTCTGGAGATTGACCACTTTGCCCTGGTGGTACATGAACAGATCCAATGTAAGTACAACATTCTCACGAACATGCATTCATTCATAGTCCTATACATACATACATACATACATACATACATACATACATACATACATACATACATACATACATACACATATTTAATTCATATGCTCTTATCAGTTCCCGCTCCCAGTAACTATCTTGAACCCAAAGTCTGATAAACTCAATGTGTATACAAAATATAGAACTTTGGTGCCCACCAGTGGTAGTATTGGGGGGGGGGCACTGTTTCAGACAGCAAATGGCCCATATTTAGACAATCAATAGGTGTGTTTATCTCAAGCATCATAGGCTGTGTTTGCCTGTGCAGAGTCAATGCCTTTTTCAAGGACACACTATTGACTGCTTCAGTTCAAACGTGATCCTGGGACCCTGTCGCACATTTTTATGATACGCTCAGTGGGTCGACTTACCACTGATTATTCCTCTCTGATGCATGAGTGTCAAAGTCCAGCTGCAGAGCGAGCATCCCAAAGACAAATTGGTTTTGGACAACCATGACCTGTTGAAGTATAGTCTGGAAGAGAATTTTGCAATTTTGTTTTTGTGAGTTTTGTCTAGTGTCATGCCCCCATCCAAAGTCATGTTTACAGGGGGGAAAAGGAACTTTTTTAATAGTTACATAATGAAGATATATATATATCATGTAAACAGCATCCAAGCTGATGAGGGATTTGATAATGGGATGTTGCTTTTATTGTTTAGTTTATCAATTGCAGCTATGAAATAGGAAATAAGCAAACACATTCTCTGTATATGAACATGAAGTAAACCTGACTTCATCACACAGTTTACTGAATATACCCTCAATCTGCAGGATTTATAATCCTTTCCTCTCCTCTTCAGCAGCTGTGTTATAGTAGTAGACAACCTCCATATATGGATATTTTAAAGTATTTACTACTGACCTATATCAGCCCAAACTCAAGTGAGGATGTACTCATTTTTTTAATGACGTCTTCATTCAAGTAACTATGACCAGTTTATCTCAGCATGTAACATGCTTAATATTTCATGCAATTCGAGAAGAGTGTGATGTTGTATCACTCACTCTCTTTTCAAAATCTGTTCTTCCATATCAGACTTGACAGACGGCTCTCCAAGCCTGAAGCAGATGGTTTTCGGGGTGGTGACCGCCATTGACCTTCTCAACTTCGTCACGGGCCGGGAAAGGAGAGAGCGATCCATCTCGGAGTCCACCGACGATCTGAACTAAAACACGCAGTACACACATTTCTTTCCTCTAACCTAGACACAATGAAATGTTTAATAGTCGGCGTGTCTCAAATATGGCAAAAAATAATCTTATTAAGTTTGTTTTTCACTTAACTTAATCACTTTATTTTTTTTTGTTTGAACTTGAGTCTTAAATGATAATAAGCAAAGTATGTTGTGAAGCAGTTGATTATTTCTTATTTGGTTGTAGTGCTAAAGGCAAATCTTTTGTAAGTTTTTTTATAACTTGTAGCAAGCACTCGTTTTGTATCAAGGCTTCAATAGAGGTTTCTGTGTTGCAGTTTATTAGTCTGAAAAGTACATGATTGTTTCACTGTGGCCTTGTGTATCAAACATCAGAAATAAGACATAGAATGTTATAAAAGCCACATTCATATCATTTTTCAAGATTAGACATGCAGAGAGTTGCTGTGAATATGCATATTATTCTTTCCAGGGCTGCTATTTCATTTGTGTATGTGTACACAAAAAGAAACATGTGGAATATAATCACATTTCTTAAAACAATCAAGGTGTTCTTTTCCTCTCCTCTTTCAACAAGGTGCCTGTGGTGTGACTGTAAAATTGCCTTGACTGTTTAATCTTAGCTGTGTCTGAGAGAAATGTTTTGCATTGCATCACTTTTCCTTAATGAATGTGTATGATTTTAAATAAAATTTTAAAGGAAGGCTGTGACTATGCCTAGTCCCTATCTCACCCTCTACTCAAGTACAGGGAGATACAATATTAGGTTTAAATATTAATTTTAAGGGGTCAAAATCCAAATAGCTAATGTCTTAATCGATTTAAGGTGATTCAGGGTATATGATTATAAAGGAATCTGCACAGGTGTACACGTTTAAATAACCACCTAAACACAACCTGCCAAATAATTGCATACATTTTTGATAATTCTATAATTAAGTCTTGATAGTTATGTCTGCTCGTGATAATCGGTGCCTCTTCATATATTGCCGAATGACCACTGGCTTCATCTGTCAGTTTTACAAGTTTATTTAATGGAACGTGAACGCAGATGTTAAGAGCCACTAATAACGCGCTGTGTTTGTGTCCGCCATGTGGGCTGTGGCGCATGTAATGATGCACTCGTACTGCCGTGTCGGCGGGGCTTTTCGCTGGAGGCAATCTGGTTTAGTTGCGGGGCCTGGACTCCGCCCTAACGAGCTCCTCTCCGGTGCACGCTGCGTTGGAAAGGAGCGAGCCCATTTACATTGGCACTGGCCAATCAGCGCTGTCAATGCAAGTCGCTGACCGTGGCGATGTATGTGTTGTGAGGTAGATGCTACGAGCAGGGCTAGACAGGCAGTATGGCGGAGGAGGGCTGTGTGTGCGAGTTACAAGGGCTTGAAAAACAACTGCAGAGTTTGTTGGGCCGCTACTCGCGTGATGAATTGCGAGCCGACAGTAAGCCGTTCTGCTCTGGCTTTTGCAAGGTAAGGCGCCGTAGCTGAAGTTGGCGACAGGCTTGTTGCCGAGGATAAGCGCATATATGTTAGCCGACTCCCCTCCCCCAGAACTGGCCGTTACACGGCTAGCGTTAGCCTCGTTAGCTAACGAGCCGTAGTCGCAATATACACAAATATATTACCGTAACGCATTTTAAATGTTAACCCAGGCGCAGATTCATAACTCAGGCTCAGATTCAGGCGACATTTTCGAAGCATCCGAGTCAGCAAATCAGTCATATTTGATAATGACTGTTCACTGTACAGCTAGCAAGCTAACTCGGCTAAGCGCGTCAACCAGCTACCCGGCTAGCCCAGATTTTGCCTTCAAGACAGCTTAGCTAGTACGCCGAATGTTTACCAAACCGACTGGACAAACTTTTGTACGTTTGCAACACGGTTCGGTAACCATTTAACGAGTAAGCAACTTGGCTGACGTTAGCTAATGTCTAATTTAAGCTTGCAATGTCATTAGTACCATGGCATGTGTCATAAAATCCAACTTCGTGACCTGTCTCAACACTCAACAGCAGCAGGACATGTATGTGTGCTGTTGCAGTAACAGATCATATAGTTTCTGGTATCACAATATGTCCCCATACCCTGAAGTTGTAATAACGTTATAACGTTTGAGGAATGAACCTGTCAGTACATCTCATGGGAAGGTGCATTCAAATGTCAGTTGTCGGGCTGGTAAAATCTTTGACGGTAACAAGAGTCATAAACGAAGTTGTAGCCTAATTACTATACATGACAGTGGAACATAATCTAGTCTACTCTTTCCTGTTGACAAATTCCAATAAATTAATTCTTATTTTGCTTCTGGGCTATTGACATGCCATTCAAACTTTAAATTCAAGGTTTGATTGGGAATCGGATAAACTTCCCAGCTGAATTTGTGAGGCTTCATAACTTGCTGCAGTTTAATTTAGTAGGAAACTAGTTGTACTGATTGGACAAAGGCCAGAGAAGATCATTGTTGACCAGTAACATTCACAGGATTCCAGTGGTGCACAAGAGTGATGGAGTCTTGGCTCTCCACCATTAGAGGGCAATATAGGCACATTGTATTTTAGGGATTCAACAGGTCAATTGTAAGTATTATGTAAAGCACAGGTTGGTTGTAGACGGGTCCCCAATTTGCATAGTTTTTCCATGTGCGCTGCAGTAAAAGTGTGTTTAAGGGGAAAGCTGCATACATAACTGCTCCAGACGAAATGTTTGCCACAGACATGCTAAACGTTAATTTCCCCTGTAATTTAGTCTTTTGCTCATCTTTGTTTTGCCTTTTCTCTGTGCAGCTGGTGGAGGAGTGTGCCTCTCGCTGGCAGGTGCCACTGCCTCAGCTCAGGATCCTTGAGATAGCTCTGTGCTACTTCTCTCGAGCCTTCACCTTCTTCACATCAAACTGTGACCATGTGCTCCACACACTCAGTAGTCTGGCCTTGTAAGTACACAGACGCCCCTAAACAGGTTGCTTTCTGTCTTTGCAGACTTTTACTTACTGCTTTAAAACAGTTACACTGACAAATCAACTGGAACCAATGACACTTATGTGCTGTGATGTAGAACTGTTTCCAAATAGATGATCTCTTTTTACTCGTGTTTGCCAAATGTAAGTAATATGGCAGCAGTGGCACTAAGTGTAGAAGTCGGGTGCAAGCAACATGTGGTTTTCAGTCACATAAATTATTGTCTCATAAACTTGGAGTGCCAGACATGATCATGTAACGTGTGATGAGAATACACCTCCAAAGACAGCCAGCTGAATTTGCCGGGTGTGATAGTGTCACAATGTGCCACTGATAGTTTCGACCCCAGGCTTTCATATCTCAACTCCTCCCTCTACCATCTCTGAATCTCTTCGCTTTTATCGTCCAGAGCGAAACCAATAACACATTGTTTGAGAGCAAACTTGAATTGTTTAAGGCAATAGCACCTTTGGAAACCACATTTGCTGTGGCTGCGTCTATGCAACTGTGAATGCTAGAGGCCACACACGGCAGTCTCTGGCTCCTGTTTCATCATCATACCAGTCCAGTCTGTGAGAGCTTAAGTGTATTTCTGTAATTTTAACCATTAAAGAACATCACAGATGTCCATAAATTTGGTAGACACCTGCTTATATCACTCATGCTAGCTAAAGTTAGATAGCCAGTACATCAGTTATAACTCATGCTAGTTAGCAGTAGGACTGTGTTGGCAGGGTCCGACATTAACCATGGCCCGTGGCCACCAAAAATGCCATGTAGGTGGCCCCCTGTGGCCACCATGTTTCATCCCTATAATGCAAGTCTTCACCAAAGCAACTTTACTTTACCACAAACATCCAGATTCCTTAGGAAGGAAAAATAGACTGTGAACTAAGAGACTGTGAGATAATCTATGTGCCATATGTTTACAAAAAACTTGAGTTTAATTTAAATTAATTATTATAAAAATGTATTTTCATTCTGTTAATGTCTTTTCATTTATTGTAGTGTCACAGTTAAGTTGTGTTAAATTGCCTTTTCTGGATTGTTTTAACATAACTTTTCATTTTGGCTTCCAAATTTAGGGACTTGGTGGCCCGTGCGGCCAGTGCTTAACAATATTAGCGTCATGTTTGAATTATTGTTCCTTAACAATACGTCCAAATTTGGCGCATTGCTTAAATGTATGCAGAAGCATCTTACTTTTATATTTCCTCAAGACAGAAAATGGCCTGGATGGATCTTGTACTGTTGTGTGTTGGTTCCCGCTTTGTTCAGTTTTGCTTCTCAGTCCAAGTTTCACATTGGTTTAATTGTGAATAAATAAATGTACCATTAGAGAACTGGCCTTGCACAGTGTTTAAAAAAGCACACAAAACATCTGACATCAGCGACCAATCCAAATTATTTATTTAATCATTTAATCATTTGCTATGTCGTCATACACACAGAGAGAAATACTTTCAAATCAATTGCACACAGAAAACAATAAGAATATTCACATACTCAATAAATTTAAACCTTTGTTTTTATATATTTGTGGACCCCCTCTGAAGTAGTCTTGTATATTTGGGGACAGTTGGTGTCGATGTCTATGGATTTGAACGTTGATTTTGTTGCTTGGCTCGCGCAACTAAATTTGTGAGCCAGGATAAACCCCTGGCATGCTGCCAGCTGTTGACCCTACTTCATCCGCCCCCCGGGGTTTCCCTTAGCTTCCCAATTAAGTGCATTCTTCTGCCTCTGTCTCATAGTCAGTATTTTTATATCCACACAAATAATTTGATTTCTGTGAATACTCCGATTAAATGTATAAAGTAGCTTTAAGCCATTTAAAATGTGGATTTGTATTTTTGGGAGCCGACTTATTTTGATTATTTCACAGGAGTGTTTTTGAGTTGCTGCTGTTCTTTGACCAGAAGGACTTCCATCAGGAGCCCCTGAAACGCTTCACTGTTACATTCCAGGTGAGAATGAAGTGCAGGTTACTCTCCCAACAGAACTATGTAAAATAATTGATTATAAAAGTTCAGCTGTAAAACTCGTGTTTCTAGTTTACTGTGTGCTATTCCTCTCAATACAGTTAGAAAAACTGGTCAGAACATTATTGTAATACAAGATGATGGTGCTCTTCATATATTCAATTGAAATACTAGCACATAAAGAAACCATTTTTGTCCTCGTGCTCTTTCAGGAATGTCTTTTGGCCCTTGCGAGGCATCAGAATGTTCATTTACTTCAGGTGGAGCGTTCGGTTCGGGGCAACGGGCCCTGGGCCAGCCCAGCCTTACAGGCAATCCTCAGTGAGTCCAGTTTACCTCAGAGTGAAGGTAGGTAATGTGGCTAACATTTGCTGTATGCCCAACACTGATGTTATTACACGTGTAACTATTGACTATAATATGTGAGTCATTGCCTCAGAGTTGGGTCTTGCATACGTTGATAGCTTTCTGCACCCGTTTATCTCACACTTTTGCTGAAAGCTACCCGCAACTGCAAGTCAGTTAGCAACCATTTGGTTTGTTGTTTTGCATTTCACCTTGTTTCAATGAGTAAAGCTCCAGTTATTGTTGCCTGTCAGAACTGTATATATAATACTGTAGATACAGTATATTATTGAAAGGTCAGTGTTCAAATTTGTTCAGCATAGTGCCCAGTACTTGTCCAGAAAATATATAAATACAATGTCCCATGACAAATCTTGAGGGCAAAATTAAAACTGTATCTCATGTTGAGGAACAAACCAAAAAGAGACTCCCAATATGTAGCTGAATTGGATTCCTGCTCCTCCAAAGTGCATTATGAATTGTTAATGTAGTTTGATCTGAATACCTTTTTTGCTTTGTTCTCAGTGGTTGTTCCTTGTGACTGTCGACGTAAACTAAAACCATATCTGTCTGTCTTCTGGCTTGACTATTTATTCCTCAGTGGATGGGTGCATCAGTTCTGAGCTGCCGGTGTTCTTTGAGCTTCGGGTGCGCTACCTCTTATCCTGTGAGCGGCTCAGTGAGGCCATGGCCCTGGCTAAATGTTGTGCTTGGCATCCCACGGCAGGACAACACTTGTTCTTCCTCCAGGTCTACCTCACATGGCTTTCCAAAACGTCACAACAGGACAGCCTACACAAAGTGGTGGGTGGATGGTTGTATGCTGAAGATTAACATGTCTTCTTAAGTGTTATGTATGAGAACTATCTTTTGGGCTAAACTGATACTTTCCTTGTCCTCTGTTTATCAGGTGGCTGACCTTAATGGTAAAGAAGCAATTCACGTCATTTGTAGTTTGGAGTGTGAGGAAAAGGATGAGTTGCTACTAGCCCTCAGCAGAGCCTTCCTCTCCCAGCAGCTCGGCAGGGGAGACATGTACTATTTGTGGTAAGTAAATTTAAATGTAATGAGAAGTCAGTTGATAACACCAAATGAGACCTAATTAGGTTCCTAATTTTTTACAGAAACTGTTGCATTCAAGTTACACATTTCTTTACTCCCCATTTAAAAAAGCATTAAGAACAATTATTAACTCTGTTCTTTGCAGTGATCTGGTCTTCGTATGGAGTAAACTGCATACTCGGTTAAAAACATTGAAGCAAGCCCTACTTGAGGAGACTCGTCAGCTGATGCTGTCTGCCACCAATGTCAACTCAATCTTCCCATTCATCAGAGCTATACTGCAAGAAGTGAGACAGAAATTTGATCTGAAGTGTATTTTTATAAAATATACATTTTTTGATTTGTTAACATTTTAGGATTGACTTGAATATTCAGCATGTCCTTTTTTGTATCTCACTAGCTTGGTGAAGATGGTATCCAGTTCTGTGTGGAGCTTTGTGCTAATGCCCTGGAGTCTTGCCTTCCCTGTGATGTCATCACCAAGTCCCTAATCTACAAAACCATTGCCAGCCTGCTACCCAATGACCTGGAGGTTTGCCGGGCATGTGCTCTTCTTGTCTTCTTCTTGGAACGCACTGTGGAGGCCTACAAGATGGTGTACCTGCTTTACGTGCATCCTGATCAGGAGTACCACGTGGAGCACAGCCCCATCAGAAATCATGTTCGCTTCGAAACCCTGCAGGTAGAGCACCAGTTTAACAGATCACAACAGTGAAAAGGCGTAGTTTAGGATTCTCAGTCAGTCCAAATGAGCGGTATAGAATTGGTACATGATGTTGTTGCTTGCCATTTTTTTCATATTGTAACATTTTATTTTCTCTCGCTCCTCAGGTTTTGAAGAAGGACCTGTATTTTGACCCAGAATTTTGGAACCTCATTGCTTTGCGGACCAACTGTTTGAAGCTGATGAGTGAGAAGGTGGTTAGTGCTTCCCTTGATGAAATCATGGAGGACAAATGGATCCGTAATTATTGCACCAAAGAACCTGCTCTCCGGTCAAGCACATCAGGATGTCATGAAGGAAGTAAAGGGGCACTTCGGACTAAGAAGCGGCACCATAAAGAGGACAGGCATCACAAAGAGGAGACGAACACTGCATCCAAAAGATTAAAGGTGGGCCATGGCAAAACACGGCTAAATGTTGACCACGCTGTAAAGAAGAAAGGCAAGGACGCATCATCCGAGCCTTTGAGGCGTTCGTTTTGGCGACTAGGCAGACGACAGGACAGTGCATCTGTTGGCTATGGAGAACGTAGACGCACTACACGACTCTCTGAGAAGAACCCACCAAAACGGAGGATTAGAACACCCAAGTGGCTTCTGGAAGACTCGGGAACCCTTGAAGAGAAAAATGTTCCTTCGAAGATCAAAAGGCATGGGTTGAAACATCAACAGCACCATCGATCCTCTGTCGTGAAGAGGTCTGAAACTGGTGAGCTCAAGAACAATGCAAAGCACAAACCTTCAGTAGAGTCCCATTTAATGGCAAGGGAAAACAACAGCAAGCACCAGAAAGGATTTTCTTTGGACAGTCTTAAACCGACCACCCCTCCACAAGTAATTCTTGAGCTCTCCCTACCAGACAATGAACTGCTGGGTACGTTTAATGAGGACACTTGCAACAGACAGAGAGGGTTTCCTCAAGTGCTTTTTTACAAACCTACACTGAAGCTTCCTGCCACACCACAACCTGTGAAAACTGTACATCGCAAAGAGGTGATTCTCAGAGCACGGGATGCAACCATGTTTGTACAACACTTGCATTGTTATGCTCGGCGGCAGAAAGGGAAAGGTAATGGGTCGAATATTCAAGGCTCAGTATCAACAATCACGCGCTCCTCTGTGCAAGGAAGTCCTCCAAAAGATCCACAGAGAGAGCTCTGTGAAAAGCCTGCCACTGAGATGAAAGGTGGAATTGCCTCTCAGACACCAGCAGCAGCTGAAGTGACAGAATCTCCAATTATAGAAAAAGTCCTTCAAGCTCAAAGCACAGGAAAGGTCTCGCAAACCCTTACATCAAAAAGAGAGCTCTGTGAAATGTATGCTGCTGAGATGAAAGCTACCAATGTGTCACAGACATCAGCAGCAATTGAAGTGACTGAAGCTCCAATGTTAGATAAGGTCCTGGAAGCTCAAACCATAGCTTCAGCAAGAGAGCGCTGTGAAGAGTCTGCTGTTGAGATGAAAGTCACTATTGCCTCAAAAACCCCTAAAGTGACTCCATCCCCAAGTTTAGATAAGGTCTCTAAAGCTCAGACTTTTAAAGACACTTCAAAAACCATAACTTCAGCTGAGGTTTCACAGACCTCAACTGTTGACAACAATCTGATGGTAGTT
Source organism: Gadopsis marmoratus (assembly GCA_036023855.1). Lineage (NCBI taxonomy): Eukaryota > Metazoa > Chordata > Actinopteri > Centrarchiformes > Percichthyidae > Gadopsis > Gadopsis marmoratus. Next base: position 38,310 of record JAVQJF010066729.1, on the reverse strand, counting down.
GCTGATGAAATCCCCACAGTCTCCAATACGGCCAACATTTCAATCATTGGAGCTGCTGGTCCCACGCCCTCACAGTCTCAGGATGTTTTTCTTAGAGATGGGAAACGAGAACTGAAGTCACTCTCCTCTCATGCTGAAACTGGTAAAAATCCTGTAGCCCAAGCAAACGCTGACACTCCAGAGATGCTCACTACTGTCAGAAACATTGTTTCCAAGGTGGATGTCGCAGACGTTTCACTCAAACTCTCAAAGCGACATGTGCCATGTGAAAGTAACACAATCCCTGGAGGATCAATCATCATGACGACAAGTAAGACAGAGGTTACTTATACACCTACAGATCAGGACAGTATAAATGACATATCTGGTCTGACATTAGTAACGGAAATGGTTACCGAACTTGCACCTGATGCACTTGGTCAAGATCTGGTGAATTACAGACAGCCAACTCCAGAAGACAGTTCCTCCAAGGAGTCAACAGGTGGAAGTAAACCTAAAGTTCCTCACAAATTACATACTACCTCCAGCTCTGACCCGGAACTGGGGCCCTCTGCAGTTGCTGATGTCCAAGGGAAGGATGAGGGAACTCAGGATATTACTCCAGAATCACCTGAGAACAGTGAATCAATAGAAACGTCACCGGAATCAGAGGAATCCAAGTTGGAGTACTGTTGTACCTTCTGCAACAAGGTCTTTAAGGGAAGTCGTGTTGTAGCACATGCTATGTTCCATTATCGTAAAGACGAATGCATGTTCTGTGGTACGATGTTCAAAGATGACCTCTTGGCCATGATGCACCTGTCTGATCATATTGAGAAGCTGAAGAGGATCAAAGAGTTAGCTGGTAACAACGCCCAAGAAAACTGCCTCTCTGAGACCAAAGATATCTCCACACCTAAGACCTCTGCCAAAGTCAAGTCCACAAACGTGTCTTCTGAGCGTCGTAGTGGGAGACCAAGGAAATCTGCTGTCTGTCCTAAATCAATAAGCCTTCCAGATTCAACCCCATCCGGATCCAGAAAGTTAAGATCCAATGACAAGCCAGTGCATGGTCTGTGTTTACATGGAAAGAAAGAAACCACATCAAAGCACCTTAATAGTAAATCTCCTGTTCACAAGGTTAATGGGCATATAGGCAAAACGATAGAGACTGACAGACCGACAAACAACACTTTAAATTCAGAAGCTAAGCAGCCACATTCACAGCAGAATATCTCATTAGAAAGAACAAGTGACGGCGCTGGAAATCCCAGGTTGCAAAAAAGCCAAGATATAGAGATGGATTCCTCTGCAATAACAGCTCCAATAGACAGAGATTTTGGCTGTTCCACTGAAGATCATATTCAGGAGACTGAATCTCTGCAGGTCCTGAAGACAGTCACAAAACAAGATGGGAAAGTTATTGAAGAGAGCAATGTGGAGCCACAAGAGAGAGTTTTTTGTCCTGCGGATGGTTGCGCTTGGTTTACAGATCTGTCGAAGAAACGTGTTGCACTTCTATACCATGCACTTGAAGTTCACTATGGTGAGGTCAAACCTTTAGAACTGGCCTTCCGTGTCGGGAACAGCAGATGTAGTGTTTGCATGAGGGTTTTGTGGAGTTTCGAACATTTTCAGCACCATGTTGAAAGACACAGATTATCTCCTCGGCATCCTTGCCCTCATCAGGATTGCACTGCCAGGTTCAAAAGCGGAATGGAAATGAGACGACATGCCAGGAGGCACAGTCCGCTGCAGGCAGCGTGCTGCCTACCTGGTTGTTCTAAACTATTTATTTGTCTTTGGGCGCTGAACCTTCATGAAAGAGAACACTATGCTTCCAAACCTACTAAAACAGGCAAGAACACAAATGAGCAAGCAGGTGACAAACAGAACATGCCGGTTGGGAAGAAACACCTGGATCATGAGCCGGAAGATGAAACGGGTACCTCTACTGTAAAGACTGAATGTGTAAAGGCTGCTCGGAAGTCAAGAGGACAAGCTGCACTTAAATCAACAGGACAACTTGTCAAGGTTCCTCCTTCCACCACAGAAGAGCACAGAGCATCTCTGTTGAAAGAGACCAATGAGAATAAGGATTCCCATGTCTTGAAGAATCTTATAAACAAGGACAGCTCTGCACAGCCCACTGTCCCTAATCTGAGAATAAGGCAAACAAAAAAAGTTAAAGTAACAAATACAACCCTGACAGCTCCCAAAACTCACAAAGTCATCTCGTTGTCATTAAGACACAATATTAAAGTGAGGCATAAGTTAAAGAAAAAGCAGGTCAAAGTCAACACAAAAGGTCATAAAAGAAGAGGGCGTCCTCCTAAGTCAAAGGAAGCTGTCCATGATGAAAACATTACTACTGATCAAAACAACGAAACTGTCAAAGAAAAAAGTGCTCTGCAGAAAGCCCAGCTTCCATGCCCCTCCAAAGCAGCAGAGACCTCAAATATGAGCAACAAGTTAACAGAAGAAGAAAAGAGTCGGCACGTCCAAGATGTAGTCAACGTTACAGAAACATCAATCGAAGAATCAAAGTCTAAGCGATCAGTGAACAAGCAAATGAAGAAGAATCATGTTAAACAAAAGAGGGTCTCGCATTATGCCTCTACAGCTATGGTGACAACTAACAGTTTAAATCAATCAATCGGCACCACCTCAGCAGACAAAACACAGACCGTAACCACTGCCAATATGAAGGAAAAGCGCTCGGCTCCCACAGGGAACGGTAGCCAAACTGCTGCTTCAGACTCCAGCAAGTCAAAGAAGCACAAGGTTACAAATAGCAAAGCCAACACAGATATTAAGAAAAAATGTCCTCTCAAAGAACCACAGTCTGCCTCGGAAAAGCCTGCAAAGTCCAAATCTGCTGTCCCACAGGTCGAGACCAAAGCAGCAGCAGCAGCAGGCTCTGCTGATGAGGAGGGAACTGCAAAGGCAGAAAACGCAGACTCGACACTAAACAACTCTGGTAACTCTGTGCCTGCTGCCCCAGCTAACCGTTTACATGAGATATCGGCACCACCCTCCACCTCAGGAGAGCAAGCACACACAGAAAAACAAGGAAAGAAAGAAAAGAAAAATCATACAGCTTCTTCAGACTCGGACAAGAAAATTAATAAAGGGGGCAACAAAACTGTCAAGGAGAGTCGGCCATGCAAAGATCCAAGCAGAACATTTTCTGTGAAAAGTCAAAAATCAAACAAGTCAAAATCTGTTGAGGCTAAAGCAGCAGAGCGCCCTCCTGATGTGGAAGGACAAGCAAAAGAAGAACCATCAGATGCAACACTTGACACCACCTGTTCCTCCATCCCTGCTGCTACAGCTGCTCCACCCACTGCCACTGAAGAGAACAAGCAGAAGGTGACGAAAAAGGAAAAATCAAAGAAATCTCACGTCACAAAGACCTCGGACGCCAGCACAGCAAACAAGAAGCGAAAGTATGTGCATAAAGAAGGTGACACAAAGATTGTCAAGAAAAAATGCAAAGAGCAGAGCGTTCCATCAGCATCTAAGAAGCTTGCAAAATCAAAAAATTTAGTCCAACCACTCACTGAGGTCAAAGCAGACCAAGTGGCGTGCTCTGCAGGTGAGGAGGTGAAAATTGTAGCGGAAACGCCGCAATCCACAATTAGCGGCCCTGGCTACTTTGTAATAACGAATGGAAAACCGGCAAGTGAGGATGTAAAGTCTACGGTATGTAAGGACACTCTTGCGGCGTATGGAAGGAGGCCGTATGTGCGTCTGCCACCTACAGCATACCTGGATGAGAAGTACATCACCATGCCGAAACGGCGGAAGGAGATGCTGTCTTTCCAGTCGTCTCAGACAAGTCCTCCTCGTCAGCAGGCAAAGGTAACACTAGCCCTGCAGAGACAGCGGTGTGCCAACTGTTTTGCTACGTTCAACAGTGCCGAGGACCTGCAGAGTCACCACCAACTGCAGAAGTGCTCGAACCTCTTTGGATTTGACTCTGATGACGAGGGTGAGTCTGCAGTCTTTATTAATGAAATCAATACAGTGTCATCTGTCAATACAGCATGCTTGGACATTCAGAATACTATATTGCCTCCAGGTGAAGTTGACCTGTAATCGGTCCAGTTTGGTGGTGATAATGAATAATGCAAGCACAAAGTTAAATTTGTTAAACTGTGTTGTTATTTTGTAGTTGTGCCATTATTCTCTTTTTTGTCTGTTTCAGGCAACAGTTGAACATGCCCAAATACGTCAAAGTGAATGGACGTTTTGGATTCATAACAGACGGACCTGTGGACCTGCGTGGAGCCCCTGGATGGATCATACCTCAACGGATCAGTTCATCTCTAGATGACTTGTTCATTACTGTTTGCAACGAGCTGTGCATATGGAGACTGAGAACCGAAAGGGCTCCCTGACTTTTTTTTTTTTGAAGCACGTGCCTGTAACGCAAGGCCCGGGAGCGGCCAGGACACATGGACTAGCCAATCAAAAAAAGACAAGCGAACTGGCTTCCAGTCAGACTGTTACCAGAACAGCTAGTGTTGAAGTGCCTGCTCTGGAACCGCCATGCCGTTTCCAGCTGCTTCATTTGGTATGGAGGTGAAGCATTGTGGCTTAAAGACTGGGACTCTTGAAAGCTGTGAAAAAAAGACTGGCTGCTCCTGCTATCACTAGGATACATATTTTTCACATCAGTAAGCCATATAATGCCATTGTTTGCTTTTTGCACTCTCATAAGATTGCTTAGTCAATTTCTTTCTGCTTAAAACTCTCAACGTGATGGGGATTGTACAATGTACGAACGTGTTATGGTTTACTGTAGACTGAATCTAATCTTTGAAAAGCTGTAAGATTGCTGTATCAACTTTTGGAATTTTCTTTTTTATAATTTCTTGTTAAAATACTAATTGTATTTCTTATACAAATTTCCTTATGGTGGTGGCTAGGTCTGTGCTTGTCCTCACCACGAGTAACCAGTAGAGGTCAGTGTTCACCAATCTCTTCATTATGTTAACAGGTTTATTTATTCCTCTTGCAAAATGATTTGCTTTTAGTCTTTTTGCAACTCAAGGAATTCTACATTCGACTTTATTTATCACTGTACCGACTCAAGGGATGGCTTCCCTTCCAGTCGCATCCATCAAGTTGTATTTCCTTTAGCAATAACAAACAAAATATGCCATCGACCCACTAATATTTTGCTGCATTCTGTCAGATCATTATCTCTGTTTATCCCCTGTCTGTGGAGCAGCTGACATTATATTATATTTTCTCTTAAACATATATTTTTCACTTTTTATCTTTACTTAACTGTTCAAGACCATAGAGACATTGTGATTTGTCTATTAAATTGAATGTTCTCTTTTAGGATTCATTCAAAGAGAAACAAAGTCATAAACTACTACAGTTTGAAGTGTTACCAGGAGGCTGCACCAGTCTTTAATGAGCAGCCGGTTATATTTATTTGTTTTATTTTCTATCTTTTGTAAATATTTGAAGAAGAGTTTCAATGGCTTGTTATATAAGGGGCTGTTGGAGCTGGGTTTATATTTTGTTCCTGAAGAGAAAAAAATAAATCATTTCAAATGGCATCTATTTGGTTGACCTCATAGTGGTGTCCAAAACACCAGAGAAGTGCATTTTTCTCATCAAAGGAATGAGACGTTTAGTCCGAAAGTGGGAAATAAAATGCTTCAGTGCACTGGCAACAGATAAGACACTGCAGATGTGGACAGTGGGCTGCAGAGGAAGAGAAAATATAAACTTATGTCCCAATAGGCCGATACTTTTTGACCTTTGCCAACCGCTGGCCTTAGCAATATTAAAGTTCGCTATCCAACATGTGAAACTACTTCAAAGTTAAAATCAATAAGGGGAACCCAGTTGCCAAATGTGCATAAGAATGAAACGTTCCATGATTTTTGCCAGAATATAAATTATTTTTATGGGTTCCGTTAAAACCAAAGCAAAAGTAATTAACTGTCAGTCTTTTTTAAAATACTTTGAGCATTTCCTTGCGATTGTGGTGAAAGCCAGTGGGGCAGAAAATGTAGCAAATCTCCCCGATTATCTGGATTACTTTACCTACCTTCACTGCACACTTCGAAGATTGGAAGAAGCTCATTTGAAATATACCCGTTACAATGACAAGCTTTTTTATCAACCAACTTCACCACTACAAGCCTAAAAAGGAGCTGAGCCCACAGCTGCACTCAGAAGACCTGGATTTCCACCAACTGTATCCTCAGGCCCAGACTCTCACAGCCTGAGACTTCATGGACATTTCAGGGTAATTTTCTGGCACGAGCACAATTTCTAGAGGAATGGCATGTAGCGTTACTTTGAAATAGATCCTGTTTCTGACAGGTATTGTCAGTAGAGCAGAAAAGTGGATATGAGTCACAGTCAGTTCATTCACAATCATTTCTGGATTTGGTGCAGTTGTTCGTGTACACACACATTCCGCAAAACTAGTCAGAGATTATATATGTTTAAGGTAGCTGAGGCTTTTGTAAGGCTGATGACAGCAATTACAACTCTGCCATTAATCACTGGAATGAGCTAATGATGCAGACGAAGTGTTTGAAGCAGTTCGACAGGCAGGCGGTCAAGGGCCAGACAGAAAGGCGATCGCGCTTTCCATCTGAGTCAATATTGTTTATTGTGGTAGACACAGACGGGGAGAGACAGCCTGCTGAAGAGGAGGGAGAAGAAGAAGCGGGAGGCCACAGGAAGAGTCAAGTTCCCACCCACAGGTGTGTGTGCTTACGTGCATGCTGAAGGGTGGAGGTGCTTTTGGCTTGTCATTTGAAACATGAGCAACGTAACATGCCCTTCTTCTCCTCTACCTGCAGAGAGTTAAAGTGCAATAGGTTTTTAGGAGCAGGCACAGTTTTGAAATGTTATGTCTTATTGTATTATGTACGGATAATGGGGATAATGCCAATACACCGTCAAAACATATAACATTCAGCATTAACAAAACAGGGACACAGACAGTCTGACAAGGCTTTTAATCAATACTTCGAGACTACTTTAAATATTTAATAGTAGCATGATAAAATAATTTCAGTTTTTCTCTACATCCATATAGCACAAACACTACAATCATTTCTACATTGCAAGAAATCTTCATCCTAACATTTAGTGTATTTTTGAGCCCCAAAATAACTTTTTCAAAGCTGATGTCTAAATGAGTGAATCTTTTGCAGTGCAGGCAAAACGGACATTAAAAAACACAATTCAAATTCTCCATAATAATTAAAACAAAGAGTACCAAGACATGTAAATTGTTTAATTCCAAAGCAATATTTAGTTATGATAGTGACTTAAATACAGTATTTTACAACTACACATGATTCCAGATTCACAATATCAGTTTTAAATATGAAAAAGATTTAAATATTTACAAATAATATTAATAATAAGAGTTTGTGGAGTTAAATTACCAGAAAACCTAGAACTGTATCCAGTTGTGGATGGATTCAGCCATGTATGAGTGAAATCTTCAAAGCTACAGTAGAGGCAAGTAGAAACTGGAGGATATAATCGCTGTTTGGGAGTGCTGAAATGAGGGATTAATTGAACAGGGTCTGGCATGAATCCTCTACTCTCTTAGAAATAAAGGAGAAGGCTGAGGGAAGCTGCACCAAAAACCAAAAGATATTGTCACCATTTGCACCTCTACTAAGAGAGGGAATACAAGGCCCCGGCAACATCACATTACATGAGTTCTGCAAGATAAATCCTTCAACCTCTCAAATATCTCATGACTCACGGCTGCCAAAGTGTGAAGCTGCCTACAGCTTATTTAATCTAAACGTTTCATTTCTGCAGCACGTCGGCGGTTGAATATCTTGCTCAAACACGTTGCAGCTGCAATGAGGTCTCAGGGTCTGATTGGTTCATCCCGCCCCTTAATGTCACGCTTTCAGGCAGTCTCCAGGTGTGATTGGTTGCTTCCAGTCAGGATTGTGTTATTAGTGTGGGGGAGAAAGTCCCAGAGAGTCCCAGAGAGTCCATTATTTCACCATTTTCTCTCTTCGGCTGAGGTTACTCCACTTTTACAAGTTTTACTGCATGAGGGTGGCTGTTTTGACCCATCCCCCTTTCGTGTCAGAGCTCAGACAGCATTAATAAACCTCCCCCATGTGCTGCTTGTAGTCTTTTGTAATCCAGTACATGTTAATGTGCAGTTCCACCTTCCTGCCCTGCTGTCAAGAGGAACTCGCTGCTCCGTGCCTGTTTGCTTTCAGGCTAAAAGGTTTCTAGCCTCATGATGAAGGGCAATAAATGGCGGCATCTGGAGTGTTGTCTGCCTCTGTCTGCCTGTGATTGGTTAATTCCACTGAGGCCTCATATAGTTGGGGATGCACTGGCAGACTTGGTGGCTGTAGTAAAAGCCAGTCTGGCACACAGATCTGGGCTTTCTGCAAGGCAACCTGTAACAACTAGACAGAGGGAGAAGAAGGAGGAAGATGAGAGGAAAACCCAGAAAAAACAAGATCAAGAGGAGGATGGAAAGAGGGAGGCGAAGTAGAAAAAAGGAAAATGAGAGGATAGAGGGGACAGAAAGGGTGAGTTTGAGAGATAAAAATAAAACACAGGGGAGATTATATTCTCTTGGCATGATTGATTATTCAGATCTTCACATCCCTTTTGGATAAGCCCTGGTCCAAGTTTTGTTTGTGCGTGCATCAAAGGATTCTGTCTGTGAGGAAAAAGCATTTCTCCAGAGAGGGGAGGAATATGGCATGATTATGGGAACTCTCCTCTTCAAAATCACAGTAGGTGTATGGCCTTCTGTTGTACCACCTCCTGTGACCAGATGTTGAATCAAACATAAAAATAAATACAACAAAACAAAATGATGAAAAGAGTAAAAGAGTTGCGCATACTTGAATAATAACGTCCCATACCGCTTTGTTTGTGTATTCTTGTTTCTTGGTTACTACTAGCTAGTCTCAAACTAATTAGCCCCATTAAAACCTAAGAAGTATCTTAGCTAGTAAAGACTTAATGTGTAAATTGGTTGCTAGCAAACATATAAAATCTAGCTTAAGTCATGGTATCGTCACAAGCTGCAGCATAATTTTTAAAAACTGTAAGGGGGGCAAACAATAACTTACTTGCTAATCCTTTGTAAATGTAGGCATTACTTTGTTTTGTGCATACATGTTGAAATATGTTTCTTTCAGAGTTAATAGTCATTCAGTTTAGATTAGAATGAGTTGGAAATATCTGTACCTGCTAGCCCAACTAGCATTATTTGGTCATTTGGCAGTTATTTTTGTGAAATATAATGTATCAGTGTGCATCATTATTAAACGGCATTTAATTAAGTGTCTGGTCAGATACGTTGACCATATTTCATCGTACCTCTTTTACGTTTCCTGCATTGTATGTATTGGCAAGCTGACGTTAATTATAATCTCGTGGGAAGATGGAGTTTGTGTGGTGGAATCTGCAGTAATTAGTTAGAGATGTGTAAATCTCCACTTAGTGAACACTTAGGTTATAAAATAACTAGGCTAAGTTTGAAGGGCTCTGAATTTGGAACTTTAACCTGTGAAATATTTGAATTTAACTTAAATACTTACTTTTTCTTGGTAAAAGAAAAACCCTTAACAATTACATGAACAGACAAAAGTGGGTCAAAATGGAGGCTGCAACTACACTATAAAGGACATATAACTCATACCGAGTCTCAGTTTTTATTTATTTCGGCCCTCCTAAGCTGAGAAACTTTAAGAAACTTCACCATCAAAGGTCACTTGTGAGTATGTCGGTGAACTTTCCCACATGTGTAAAGGCACCATAAGAAATCACTCATATCAAAGCTCACGTCTGCGCTGTGTTTTTCCTTGTGCCTGTCACTCTATCTGTCTCCCCCTGTCTGTCTCTCTGCAGGCCTCTTGGGTCAGAGGAAGGTTGATCTCTTGCATGCTGGCTGTGGGAACCGCGGCACGCATGCAAAACACGCACACGCAGCTGAGAGCGCGGCCGACTGTTTGGGACACCCTGTGTCCATAAAAGGTCATATGGAAACATGTGAGCGACAGAAACGGGAGAAAGAGATTCCTTTTCTTATTGGAGTTTGGAATGCATGGCATGTCCATTGAGAGTTTGCTCGCTTTCTGCCCCCTCTAACTGCCTTTCTGTCAAAGCTCTGGCTCTCACTCTTCTCTCACCCCTCTCTCTTGCAGAGCTCCAAGCGTTGACCAGGATGAGCCTAAAGCCCAGCAGACAGGACCAGCTCTCCCAGTAGAAGCCACTGGTTCAGGTCACTCGTGGTGAACAGGCACGCAGATGTAGCGAATTTAGAGGTACATCACAATCTTTCAAGCTTTAGTGGAGGTCCAATGGAGATTTGGCTGTACTGATACACAACCCGACTTGTGTGTTTTTTAAAAAATAAAACATTCAAGTCATTTTGTGCCACATTTTTAGATATATATGTAACACTGAATACTTTATATCCCCCAAACACAGTTAATTAACTTGATTTTGTGCTTCAATACTTTCATAATTTAAAGGAGAATGCAAATAGTTACAATTACGAAATGGTTGTTTCTTGTTTCTCCTTAGCTACAGTTCCAAAACACTGAGTTTTAAAGAGGGAACCAGAACAATTATGAGGAACAGCAGGAGTGACACACTAACCACAGGCTATGGTTTGCCAGGTAACACGCAGATATAATCAAATCATCCACATTGTCCTTGAAGAAAGTATACATTTACCAGCTCTGAAATCGAACGAGCCAATAAAATTATGTCATTTTTGCCAAGTTGTATGTTTTAAGACACCATTTGCTGATCATAGTCATCGCTTCCCAAGAGATCAGGCCCTCCTTTGGCCCTAGAGTCCAAGTTACATCACCTAAATTGCTTCTAGCATATTTTATTCTCTCTTAAAACTCTTTATAAGTAGTTTGAGTGCGTTCTGGGCCACATGTGGCAGTCAGTGCCTTTATGCAATGCAATGAGAGTGTTCATCTAATCGACAAGTGCAGAACAGCTGGAACATTTCTGGAACTGTGGAACTGAACCAGGTCATAGAGTTTTCTTTTTTTTTACGCAACTGTGGAAGTGGAACTAAATAAAAGAGGAACTTTTAATTTCACTGAATTGCTTTGGCGTAACCTGGAGATCACACTTAGATACTCTTTATTAGAATGGAAGTGAGCATATAAACACACTGTTTGCAGTCAGCTAATGTCAACTGCTGTAAATGCACAAATTAGTTAATGTTTATGACAAAAAAAAACATTATTATTTCTTATTTGCTTTTTTGGCTTAGGGCAGAGGGGGTTCTGAGAGTTATAGTTGGCAGATGATTTCATCCCCTTAAGTAGACTGTCTGCCTTTACTTGTCCCCTTACCACAAGGACCTCAGAGTGAAGAGCTGAGGAATTCAGTTTTTTTTTTGCTCAAGGACACTTCAGCTGCCTCCCGGCCGTCCTGTACGCCTACCTGCAGGTGCTGGAGTTAAACCTCTTGCCCTGCCGCAGACACGACTCTGGACTCTCTCTGCACTCACACAGGCAGGTGTCGGGGTTCAGGCTCTGGTTCCTGGGACACTCTGCAGCGCACACACAGCCGCACAGCTCCTCATCCCACCGCTGGCCAGTGGGGCACCACTTCCCCTCGCCTTGACCTTCACACTGGCATTCACCTGAGAGAAGAAAGCGTTAAACATAAACAGATATAGGTATTTGCATACAGCCCTACTTCCCCAGACTTCCCTCTATCTGTGTTTATCGTTTCTTGCTCAATTTCTGGCCTGATTGCTTTCAGAATGACATCCCTTTTAACAATTTGGTGTATTTAGAGTAAATTGGTAGGCTAAAGACGATAAGCACTTTTGTAATCCCCGTTTCAGGCATGAGCACTGGTTTGGAAAAGTACAATGCTAAAACTCTCTCTGCTATCCCCTCCCATTCATTTGTCCTTTCTTCACATCTTCCCAACATTCCTCCCTTCCACTTGCCCAACTGGTCCAGGCAGTGGTCCAGACTCTGGGTTTTTAGTTCACTTTCAAACAACAGTATAATATGAAATATTTTCCATAACTGAGCCCCTCCTTACAGGTGTTGTGGTCCAGTTTCCAGCCTGGATTGCATCCGTCCTTGGTGAGTCCCTTTCGACAGACACACTCGCAGGTGGACTCATCCAGAACTCTGTTGGGTCCACAGAGAGCCAGCAGACCTGAGTTCAGGGCCTCTGGAAGCCACATGGAAGAAAAAAGTGGTATTTAGTTGTTTTTCCATCTTTCGTTTTAGCTTTTTGTTGTTGATGGCGCTGTCTGTTCAGACTGAAAATCTCAAAAACTAAGGAACATTCATAGCCCCCACAGGATGAACCCTACTAATGTTGGTGATTGCTTGACATTTCCTAAATTCTAATAAAGTTGGTGATCCCCTGGCTTTCCATCTAGTGCCATCAACGGGTCAAAATGCAATTTGTCCAATGCTTTGGTTTATGACCAAATACCAGCAAAACTAATGTTATTCCCATCAGCCTCAGCTGGGCTTTTTGTTTAGTGCTAATCAACAAATGTTAACATGCTAACAGGCTAAACTAAGATGTTGAACCTGGTAAATGTTATACCTGCGTTAGCATGTTGATGTTAGCATTTAGCTCAAAGCACCTCTGCACAGCCTCATAGATGACACCTGTGTATGCCGGTTAAAGGTCACAAAAAAGCCATCATTTTCTTTTTCTTAGATCCTTTGTTGAGCTTTGTGGGTGTCACATACCTGCGGTGCTTCAGTTCAGCCCCAAAAAAGAGAATACTTTTTCTGTTTATATTTATTACACTAAAGATGCTTGTGGACACATTAGTTTTAAGCAGAATTATGTGACCAAAATGTTCATATATATTCAAAATGTGTTTAAAGTTCTAATCATTCGGACTCTTTCCCTTTGGTTTCTATTTTCAGTCTGTTCTTTACAACAGTGTGATACGTAAGGTTTGCCAGTTTATTGTTAGAAAGTAGCTGGAGATGGTAGGCACAGTGGTTCACTACATGATTGTACAAGTAAAATGCTGCAAAGACACTTGATCTTCTCACGTTGCAGTTGAACAAACATTCCCTCTAGGGTAAGTAATTTCAGATAGTTTCATTTGCCCCCCCCCTAGGCATCATCATCATCATCATCATCATCATCATCATCTGGCTGTGGTGTTTTGAGTTTTTGGAAATATTTTGTTGTCGAATTCTGGCTCACGACACAAAACCTGCTCAGTTCAGGTGTAGCCACATTTTGGACAACAGTGCATTCTGGTTCAGAGCTCAGAGCTTTCAGTTCTGTCCGCTGGTTCACAAGAAAGCAGGACAACAATATCCACTTTATTAACAATTTATTAACAATATCCACAGCAGAATCACGGAATCATATAAGCAACCTGACTCGTGCACACTCACCAGTGTCAAAGTAGTTTAAGGTGTCTGTAGAGACACACACACAGTTCACTGGATCCCACAGTGACCCCGAGGCACAGGGAACTTCGGGTGGGGAACACCTATGCAGACACATGCAAACACACACACACACGGTATAAATGCATGGATGTGTATGGACAATGAAAATGACTCGCACACTGCTCACTCTCACTCACAGGTGATCTGTTGCGGCTCGTCTTATGATGGAGTGGAGCGGCCGCTTGGAGAGGCACTCACACGAAGTGTGGTTGACGAAGGTTACCATGATGACGGAGCGATCCATCCTGGGCGGGGACAATTCCATCAGCTGGCAGGAAGAAAGGCAGAGGTTAGAGGTGTGTGTGTGTGTGTACAGCACTGTACAAGCAGTCCAAAAAACAGGCTATTACTGGTCATGACAAGTGTTTCAGCTGATGTGTGGAAGTTGATGTAATGGTTGCAAGACTGTGCAACTGTGCGCGACTGTGCATTGTATTGACTTGATGTCCAGTTGCAGCCAAAGGGCGTCCCACTGCAGTAGGGAGGGTTTGGGGTGCAGATGAGTTTGTTAGGCCACATAACTACTTAGATCATCTTTCCTGAGGCAGTTCGAGGTGTAAGAGGAGAAAATACCAACCCAGTCGTGTAATGTGAGCAAGTGTTAAATAATTCAAGTGCTATAAAGTGTCTGACGTGGAAGCAAACAGGGCAGAAGGAAGAAAGAGAGGAGGCACCACTCACTGTCTTGTTGACAAGCGTGTGACTTGTATTCGTGCAGTAAAAGGCCTCACTGGTGCAGCATCCTCCGCACCGATGCAGCGCCACACAGCGAGGGAGGTAGAACTGACTGGTGGATTCTGGGTATTCTTTGGCGACCTCAACGCACACCTCTCTGGGCTGGCATGAGGTCCGCTGGATCTCCTCTAGGATGACTGAAAACATGTGTGATTAAGTGACTGGGTTTTGTTTGCTGATGCGCTGACTCTGAATACAAGACAGCTTTTAGGTTTTAATTGATCTGTTATTAGTGGTTTTGGGGTGATGGCAGGAAATCATCAGCCTCTCCAATAATGCCTCTAATTTTCATTTTCCAGTCTTCTTTCCAACTAGGCTTCTTTTCTCCATTTGTTTTTCATTTTCCACCCACTTTTGTCTGTCTCCAGTGCAATGAAATCGGTGAGGCAGTCCACTCTATTGTTTTAAAAATCTGTGCACAGGCCTGATGATGAGGCTATCATGAAACAAAAATATTAATATGACATTTTAGACACAATTTGAACAAATTCAGCAGGTATGACACATTTTGGAAGTGATCTGGTTCTTTCACAAATTTTATTATTTTTCTTTAATTTACAAAAAAACATTTCAAACTTTGAAAGAGCCTAGCTCTTTCACTATGAGGTTACTTCATATATATGAAACCACTAGTTTATACTAAATCAGTATCAGTGTTTTACCTCCCAAAGTCCCGTCCACTTTGTAAAGAGCCTCCTCCCTCGGCTGACCCCACAGATCCTCATCGTTAGAGTGGACTAAAGGGCTCACTGAAGAGGTGGAAAAAGATGTGGAAGAGGCGACGCGCCATGATTTCTTCCTCAGGCAGTTCTGAAGCAAACTGTATTCGGGGTATATAAGCTGCAGTAGCTGATCCACACTCGTCACTGTCTCCAAAATGGGCTGGTCATCTGACAACACTGGAGCCTGGGTGACAGGAAAGAATCATATAGACACATCACATAGACAAATGTGCCTTTAATGACAACATTTCCTCATATGTTGCCTCAAAGCTTTAGTGTAGATACCATCACCAAGAGGGGAAATATTATATTTTGGCTGTTAAATATAATATAAATGCTTCAAAATGCAATAATCTATTTATTTTGAAATGTCAGAATTGAGGGCGAGTCGTGTTTTTTGGAGAAAAACCATTAACATACTGCAGAATTTACAGTGTGAGCGTTGCTGGTTTGAGCTGGATAAACAGTGAATACCTCAGCTACCAATGTGTTGTAACATGTTGCTTTTGGCTACTGTTGGTTATTATGGGTACGTGTGTCCTCTCCTCACCTACACACACACACACACATTGTTACGTTCAAGTATACAAGGAAGCTACGTCTGCAGTGTCTTTATTCATTAGAATTGCTGTTCTTGCTCTTGTCTGTCTTTACAGCAGTTAGACTCTACACTTTAAACAACGTCACCTAAGGCAGTGTGATAATATTTAAAATACCTGCCCCGCTGCTGCAGTGCCCTTGAGCAAGTCGTTGTCATTTATTTTTTTTAGTTTGTTCATGGGGTGACATTTTTGTACTACAGGTTCATTTTCAATCCCTTTTAGGTGCTTCATCAATCGTTTTGATAAGTTTTCCAGTTGAACTACCAACGTCACGTCTCTTACGTAAGAGCTTCTGAGGTATCCTTAAATGCGGCATTAAGGCCTGCTTAAATGGATCAAACAGACTGAAGATTGTCAGCTCAGCCTACACCCACATTATTATTATTATTATTGTACAAAGAGGGCTTTATGTGGTGGACCAGGTCTATGCAGGAAATCTCAGTTTACAGTAGCTATCTCGCTATAGACCATTCCAGCTGTGACTCATTCCCATAATGATTTTTGTGCCGTCACGATAGATGCCTCTGTTCTGCACTGTAGAGATACAGTAGCTAGCTGAAAGATAAAAGGTTAATTGTGTGACCGACTGGCTGATAGAGGCCTCTGTATCATCTGTGGGGACCAAATGTCAGCTGGGAGTCGGGTGTTTGAGTGTCACATATTAATTCTTCCTCCAGGGAGTGAGGGTGGTTGTTTAGTTTCCCAGGATGAGCAGGAGCAGACTGGTACAGCTGGCATTATCTAAACAGAAACCAGATCTCTGTTGTTATCAGTCTTCTCCATTTGTCTCTCGCTCGCTCCCTGTCCCCCTCCCTTTCCATTTCTTTCCATCCATCTCATCTGTCTCAGGGTATTTCTCAGGGTATATTTTTGTCTACCTCCCCTGATCGGGATGTCATTACTTCTGCAGGTATTTGGTCATAAACTTAATTACGGGCAAAGATTTCATAAATCCACCCAGTAGCTGCTGAGTGTTGACCAAAGTGATGGACCCACTGACTTTGCCATCCCTTGAGCCAAGCAGCTAGCATGGCTACAAAATACTGGCACATAAGATACACTTTTAATTCTCCTGATCTTCCCTTTTGGCCGTAAATGACTTTCAGGTGAAGTAAGCCTGCCTGGCAGCCATGCTGGATATCCATATCTGGATGGCAATGGTTATGAACACCTGAATGCATTTCTAAACATAGAGTTGATCTATTTCAGCACAACTGAGACGACTTCTTTCTTAGTGGGAACTGAAAAATGTTCAAAATCAGTTTTGGTTTCTAGTCAACATGTCGCCTACAAACGTTTTGTATCACTTCAGCTAAAACCATCATGGTCTGGATGCTAGTCCTGAAACTTGTGGTTGCATCTGAACAGAAGATGTCTTACTTTTGCTGGCTACTAACTGTTGTTGCTATGGATTAGAGGCCAAAATTGCCAGTATGTTTACCTATACTTATAGCATTACTGATTTATGCAGTTTATGTATCTTCTTTTTGGCCAGCTTTTAGTATTTGCGCTCAGTCAATTTACTACTGAAGCCTCCATAACACTGTCACACATGACTGTTAGTAGATTAGAGACACAGCTACAAAGACTGTAAAAAGACAAAGTCCATTATTGCAGATATCTACCAATATACAATAGTACGCTGCTCTATTGGAGAGTCTTTTGGTCCCTCTCCTTTGTGCAGTTAAGCGATCACATGACATGAGGTCATCACTGTGGGACTATGAGGTCATGATGGATGAATGACCAGTGCTCTGGGATCCATCATTAGATGCTGCTGGCAAGCAGACACGCACACAAATGTACACACCCATTTATTTGTCACTCACTCTGTTTTCCAGTATAATCGTGTCATGTCTGAGGCTATTGTTTTTTTTTAACATAAGTGACAGAGTGAGTACCATGAGTCACTTCTAGGAAGGAAGCTTTTAACTTAACAGAGACACTTCCACAGAAGGATCCATCCGTCAGAATTCAACAGAACTTCAAATCTGATCAAATAATTTCCTGGTTGGCCCATAAGCCGCCTGTGCAGACACAAAGGTGGTTACACTTGTGACTCTAACAACTGTTTTTAAGCTCTGTTTAAGCTGCCCTGTCTGTCTGAACTCGCAGGATCACTGGTCAACTCAGGAACTCAGGCTTTAGACCTGCTCATAGCACAACAGCTGCTGCAGCTGGTGTTGTGGAGAACTTGCTTGGTAAAAAGCAAAATTGGTGCTGCAGTCTTTGTAGATCTGTCCAAGGCTTCACTGATACTGATGATCATAATATTTTGCTAAATAAGCTGCTTTCCATTGGTTTGTATGATTCTGCTTACACCTGTTTCAAATCATATCTGTCTGTTTGGGCTGTTGTTGCCGGTAGTTTTCAAATCAAGTCAAAAGTGTCCCACAAAGATCAATATTAAGTCCCCTGCTATTGACTCTATGCATATAAATATACATATTTATTTTCAACTGAGTGTTCCAATGTCAGTTTTATGCTGACGATAATTCTTATACTCCACTATCCTCTCCATACTGGATTTTAGAGATATGTTGTATGGACCACTGGATGGATCTCTGTGTGACTGCATTGTCTTAAGATGTTGTATGCACCTAGCTTGTTTGCCAGGTCCGTCTGGTAAAATAGATCTGAATCTCAATGAGACTTCCTGAGTAAACATAGCTTCAATAGCTTAACTAGCAGCCTTCTTCCAAAAACATATTGAGAGTGCTGTCTAACCTGCTCCGAAAGCTCGCATAGGTGTCGAGATCTGGCGACTTCTTTCATACTCATTTATTCAGATTTTTCCTCTAATGTGTCACCTGTAGAACACTAAGCACTAAGCTGTAGAAGTAAGTGAAAATCCTCTGGGGTTTGGTATGGCGGAATGGCAGTGCAGTGTTGGAGTTTTTATGGATGATGGAGAAATGAAATGTCTCACCTCGGTGCCCATGTCTCCAGTTTGGTAATAGTCCATATAGTCTTGTCCTGAGCACAAACTGCTGATATTAAGAATCCATAGGAGCAAAGCTGGTATCCACATAGTGAGGAGATGGATTGGAGAGGAGATATCAGGGCAGAGGAGGAGGGTGTTAGTGAATTTAAAGCTGGATGTAAAGTGAAAGGAAGGAAGGAGGAGAGGAAGGTGGAGGAGTCTGAGGTAAAGAGGAGGAAAAGGAGGAGGGTATCACAGACTCGGCAGGTATCTCTTCGCTCCTCTCTTCATTCTATCCTGGGACAAAGTTGCTCTTCCGGCGCAGGTTGTTTGAATTTGGGTAACCAGCCGAATAAAACATGATGAGGAAATCGTCTCCTCGTCCTCTTGTGAAACACAGCTCCTTTTTCTTTCACTTCAGAGGAGGTATCTCCTCTTGCCCCGCTGCGTCTCCATTCTCACTGCTAATTTGATGTCAGGTGTCTGTTCACCTCTTCAGTCTTTCTTCTCTTTATGCCTTTCTTGACTTGAATTACTCCTCTGCCTTTTATTTGCTGACTCTCCCATGTATGACCCCTTTTTTTGTTCCAGCCTTGGCTGTCCTCGTCAGTCTCTTCTCCTCGCCCTTCACACTTGTGCACCTCCTCGCTTTTCTTTATCTTATTTTCCCTTCACACAACAGCTGTGCTCTTACCCCGCTCTCTCTCTCTCTCTCTCTGTCTCGCTCTCTCCTTCAGATTATCGCTGCCTCTTTATCTGTCTCCTGTTTCCTCTACAGAAACCTCCAGGGCTAAAGCTCTGTCTGCCTGTCTCTGGACGTTTTTTTTTTTTTGCCTTTTTACTAAATCTGTCACAACTTTTTCTGTCAGGCTGTCTGATCCTTAGAAAGGATCAAAGAGAGAGTAAAACGATGAAGAGCTTATTCCACGTCCTGTTCCCAAATAGAGTTTTAAAGAAAAAAAAAAGTGTCCAGCTTTTGGTATTGAGTTCTTGTCCAAACAGAGTGAATGTGCGTCCTGCTCATAGACGTCCTGGTGGAGTGAATGAGAAAGAATACAAGAATGGAAGGATTGTAGCTGGTGGGCGGAGTGAAGGATTTGAAAGAGGTGATTCGTGCGTTATAGCTGATTATACTTTACCCATAGAAATTGCAGGCTACAGAGGCAGACAGCGCCTTGGCACTGGCACACTTTCTCTTAACACATGCCATCATCCTCTTTTTATGTGATTTAAATTCACTGGAGAGGCTATTTTTGCTGTTTTTTTTTTAAAAAGAAATGGCTTTTCAAAAGGACATGCTCTTTCAGCCGTCAGTTATAAAATGTAAAACATATTATTCTCTCACATTCCTTATCACTCGCCCCGTTCTCACACATTCGTTATCTTTGTCCTTCCATCTTTGTAATTCCTTGTCATGGGAGCAGCTGCCTTTGCGATTTTAAAATGTGTGTGTGTTCAGTAGCAGCCACCGGTGACCAGCGTGCGAGTTGCCTAACTGCAACTCTAAGTGCCTTTTTGTGAGCTGCTAATACCTTTACTGGCCCTCTGCTGTTTCTGCTTTATGTCTGCTGCCCCCAAATCTTGATGGTTTCTCTTCCCCTCAGTGAGCCCTATTTCAATAGCAAGACTAGTGTGTGTGTGTGTGTGTGTGTGTGTGTGTGTGTGTGTGTGTGTGTGTGTGTGTGTGTGTGAGAAATAAAGCCGCAAACTGGTCTCACACCTGCAGCTCCAAACACCTTTTCTGCCTTTACTCCTTCACACATGATCAAGCTCCTTTATTGTCTTCTTCCCTCCCCCTCTGGCTTGGCCATTCAAGGTCCGAAAAATGACAAACTTTACATACCTCCTTAACTATACTGCCCCAAGGCTGTGGGCATGTGTGTCATGAAGGATGAGGAGGAGGAGGAGGAGGAGGAGGAGGAGGAGGAGGCGGGGGAGGGTAAGAAGAGGTGAACAGCAGAAGGAGCTTACATCTTTGTCTAAATTATATCTTTTTTTTTTCTCCCTCTCCCAGGGCAAAGCAGATACTGACAACTGTAAAATAAATTTTGGGGTCAGACGGACGGACAGACATAAAGACATATGGGAAAAGAAGAAGAGGTAGGGACAGGAGGCCGACAACGACGAGGAAGGAGAAAGAGGTGTGTCTGGGAAACGCTTGAATGAGAAAACATCCGATTTCTGGGCCAGTCGCTGCCAGCCTTTTCAAGGATTAAAGACGCACACCCCCGCACACACTCGCATGCACGCACACGGTGGCATGTGTCTACTTGCAGTACGCTTTATGTTGAGATCTGTGCAACCAAATTCCACATTCCAGTCATTGCTTTCTCCATTTCATCGTGAGCTTGGAGCGTAGAATGAGAGATGGATTTTGTGGCACCAACAAACAAAGACGCTGGCCGACATTTTTTGAGGATATCATTTATATGTTTAAAACGAGAAAACAAATCACCTGCCGCTTGAAAATGAACACTGAAATATGCATGAGGTGGCATTTGCCTTATCTGTCTAAGAGGAAAGGATTAACTCTTTCCTTGGGGGGGGTAAAGAGGAGAATTTAAACCGCTCTGATAAAATATTTATTGACCATGATCCTCCCCGGAGGCTGACAACAAACCAACCACAACTAAAAGCTAAGCAACGGTCCAATCAAGTCAGGAAGTCAAAAATAATAGAAAAGGCAAATCTTCTTTCCTGTTCTGTTGTTAATCTTGCATCCTCTTGGGTGGTCCTCACCCTCAGGCCTGCACTGCGTTTTTCCTTTAAAATGGTTCTGTCACAGACAAATAACCAAGTTAAACTGCTTCTCGTACAGGTGCACATCTTACAAAGTGTGGGACTTTGTGCTTTTATAGCAGCGCAGCGGTTATGTGGTGCCTCTTAGAGCTTTGTGACACAATAAGTATGTGATTTCCTTGTTTATATAGATACATTTTATTTTTGAAAAAGTAAAAAGATCCCAACAGAGAAACATTTGAAAAAAACAAGTTAAAGCTGTTAGTCTAAGCATGATGTAATGGCTTTATTCTGCTAACACAAGATTTCCTGTGAAGACAAAATCTTGTGTTAGCAGAATAGTGTTAAACCGTCACTAGCTGTACAGAATTGCCAAACTTGAGTTTTCCCAAGAGAGAGAAACTCCATGCATCGTCAAGCTTAGTGGTGCACTTAGAACTTGGAACTTCTGTTTCTCTGATGTTGTACAAATGCAAACACACTTTCTTCAGTGGAGTAAGCGACTGTTCCAATGTTACAGCCATAACTCAGTTTGTCATAGTTCTCTAGAACAGAGACAAACTTTTATTTTTTTAGTTCCCATAATTCATTTATCTGGTCATTACCCAACCATCAACACCCAAACACATGAATTTATTTATAGTTAATTATTTTATACGGTGTCTTCCTAAAACTACAGGCTCTTAAGATGATTGTATCTTAACCAAATGCCTTAAGGTTTTCACCTATATCCCAAACAATAGTTCAATAACTTCACCTCTGCAATATAGAAAATAAAAAAAGAACTGCTTTGGAAAATAGATTAAATTGCCTTTAAATCATGACCAACAACAAGACTAGGTGACCTGAAATGTTCAGTCACATCTATATATCACAAACATCCATTTGTTTTGTTTGTGTACCATTAAAAACACGTCACAACATAGTTGCAGTGGACACCTGACCAACACAAGTAACCGCCATTGCTCGGCAAGTGCTGTTCGTCCGCCTCGACATCCTGTGCCCAGCAGTAGATAGAGTCCTCTTTGCCCAACACAGTGAATACAGCAGTGCCATTGTACTCTATAATTGTGGAAAACTGCTTCCTCTTTTTCAAGTGTTCCTATTGAGCTGATGTTGACTGGACTGCAGGCTCTTCACTGGGTTCCACTGTCTTGGTCTTTATGCGGTCAGCGTCTGGCCTCGGTTTGGCCAGCGTGCTGTAAATGCTCATGGCCTGAGGGCAGAAGAACAGGATGGAAAGTGTCACCAACACATAGCAAGCGTTAAGTGATATTTCATGGCGAGGTGTCTTGTAACACTGTGATGTGTCCTCTGTTGAGTCCTTTGTCATTTCCATTTTCTACTACAGAAAACCTGAGTGCGTTATCATGCGTATACCATTACAACTTACCAAAGGAAAAAAAAAAAAAAAAAAAAGCTAGGCTGATTTTAAGCCATCATCCATGACTTAAAGGAATAGTTCTCATATCTGTCTGTTAAATATGAAGCTACAACCAGGAGACGGTTAGCTTAGCTTAGAATCTAGCCTGGCTCTAACATAATCCGTTTACCAGCACCTCTAAAGCGCACTACGTTAATGTGTACAAAAATTCAAAGTGAAAAAGTGATGTGTGGTTTTAAGCGGACTAAGTGTGGAATCTAATTCTTGGCAAGAACGCAAATTATTTCCCAAAACTATTCCTTCGACCAAAAACATACAAAGCAATGACGCTAATTGCAAGATGTATAATATATTTTGTGAACAAATTAATCTTTAAGTAAGTCCTAGAGCTTATTAGTGGGCAGGGAACAGTATACCTGTGTGACCATTCCACTGACGTCACCAGAGTTGGAGGGCAGAAGCACAGTGTTGGACTTTTTGGCGAGGTTGGAGAAAGCAGAGACGTACTGTTCGGCGACACTCAGCGAGGCTGCAGCACCTCCGTTCTGTCAAGAACACAGCCGAAATTCTGGTTACTGTACAATACTGGGAATAAGATTTCCAAATAACACAGGATCATTTCTAATACTTTAATCACAAATGAAGCCATAAAATTGACTTTATACCTCTTCAGCCAGAGCCTCTGACAGCAGACGAATGGCCTTGGATTTGGCCTCTGCTTTGGCTAACACAGCCTGTGCCTCACCTAGAGACAACACAGCACGTCGAATTACAACAAAAGTATATTTGTTTTGGATTAGCATTATGTTGGAGGCTTTAAACATCCTTTTTCAACATTCCTCTTGATTCACTCCTACTCTAAAATGGTTGCAATAGTAGTGGTAATGTAATGTTTAAAGTCGTGGGATCCTTGTGTAGTGTTGTAACGCAGTCTGCACGCACGTAATTAAATACTTTGTGGATTTGGTGTAATGACGGCCCAAGTCCTAGGTCAACAAGACCTTCAATTACATATGTGATCACATGATTCATGCATGTACTGAGTCAATGGAAAATCCCAGTTAAATAGTTGTTTCTTTAAGTCAAAAGTAAAATGCACCAACCCGCTGCTTTGTTTATCTGCTCAGCCTTCTCTCCCTCTGAAGCGAGGATTTGGGCTTGCTTGCAGCCCTCTGCGACATTGATGGCCGCTTCCCGTGTCCCCTCAGACTCCAGCACTGTGGCTCTCTTCCTGCGCTCAGCCTCCACCTACACAGGAAACAAAGAACAAAGAAGAATGGCAAAGATTTCTCCTTCAGGGAAACAAAACAATCCTAAAATCACCCAGTGGTTGGGTGTGACATTTTTCATAACCGCTAGAATCTCTCTTTATCACTGTACATAAGTTCTATAGGTATATATATAATATTCCTTAAGTTACCAGAAAACAAGATGGTACTGCAAAGACTACTAAATGCTGGGATGGCAAGAAAGTTAGATAACAGTGATTATCTGTTGTGCTTTCTGCTAATTCTGACTGCAAGCTCCACTTTAAATATCTTCTTGATGGTTAGGTGCGTGTCTTACCTGCATCTGCATCGACTCTTTAACACGAGATGGAAGTTGTATATCTTTGATTTCATAACGCAGGCAGCGGATGCCCCACTCGTCTGACGCCTGGTTGATGGAGTGGACCATGTTGGAATTAAGAGACTCCCTTTCCTTGAAAACCAGAGAGGCAGCAGGTTTAAGGTACTTAACCTTTATCATGATTCTGTTGCAATGTAATACACACAAAGCAGTGCAGATGTTTCTTACCCTGAACACTTTATCCAGGGTGAGTTTGCCCAGTTCTGAACGCATTGTGGTTTGTGCAAGCTGAGTCACAGCATATTCTGGATCCTCCACACCATAACTAGCCTGGAGAGAGATGCAAGTAATCAGTCCGTATGTGGATCAAGCAAACTAACTGGCGCCACCTGGTGACCAAAACACAGCGCACCACGATTACTACAAATCAGTATTCGCATAACAAGATTTTTTACAAACAGGGAAGATTATGAGCCATGCACAGCAGTTAGTACAAGTCACTTCAGTTACAAATAAATGTATCAATTTAACAATCAATTTATAGTACAAAACTATTATAAGAGGGGGTCTGAACAGAATTTTGAATGAATTGGTTTATTCATATGATCAGTTTTCATACAGTGAATGCCACTTGTAACTCATTGATTTATGTTTTAAGAGTCCTGTTGGAGAGGTATGTTACATCTAAATAAATGTTTTGTATTTTTCTGGCAGTCAGCCACATGATAGGTTGGAAAAAGTACAGTAAGTTAGTGATAATCTGCGTGTTATCCCCTACATAAACAACCAGGTGCTGATAACAGAATGACGTGCTAGTACGTCATCGCTGATTCTAACCAACATACCTTAAAGGGATCTAAGATTCTCAGAAAAAGAACTCCATCAATTTGCAGGGTCACGTTATCTGCGGAAAGACCAAGACAACATCAGGTCATTCAGCCATGAAGATGGTTAATTAAACCAATAATTCAACACAATTGTTCATGCCATTAGTTGCCTTAACATTTTTCCAAAATGCAACAGAAAAAACATACCTAGGGATACAGCTGACTGTTCGGGGATGTCAATAACAATCTCCTTAAGGCTTTGCACATAACGAATTTGGTCAAGTATGGGAATGAGGAAGTTCAGTCCCTATAAGAGAGGACAAAAAAGTTTTAATGCTCCATTAATTTTCACCTTTACATAGATGAATTGTGGTCAGAGAGAGAGAGATTAGCCTTGAAGCATTGGTTGAAAAGCATTACCGGCTTCAAGATCCGGTGAAAGCGGCCCATCCTCTGGACCACCCAGGCCTCCTGCTGTGGCACAAACAGGACCACAGTGTTCATGGGTGAGCGGGAGGCCCATCGCTGCTGGGCTGAAGTTACCCGCAGCCTGGGCACGGAGCTCTGCAGAAACAGGAGACACGGTGAGATACAAATCAGTTGAGCTTTCCCAGTTATACCCACACTTTTGGTATATCTGGTGTCCTACTCTAATCAGAATCAGATTTATTGCAATTTATTGTAACGTCTTTGATAACAGTGTCCAAGACTAAGAAGTGTGTGGAGAATTTTCACAACCCACTGGGAAACTGCATGGATCTCAGTGCTGTAGCTAAAATGTATTCATTTTATCCATCACGAAGACTTCCCTAGTTTAGTAACAGTAGTACCGTACAAAACCTTTTTATATTTAAGATAAATAAATAATATTGCCACATTGTTGTGCTGATTACGAGGTACTTTGGGTTGGTATGTATGGGCCAACATTACAACCAGTGATGGACGAGCCAGTGTGACAGGAACAGCTAATATTAGCAAGTTACTGTTGTCAGCAGGTAACGTTGCCTGGTTATGTTATGGAGAAATGGCTACGTTTACTGATATAAATGCACATATACAAAAACCTAAATGTCCGGTGCTGCAAATAATAGATGATTGATATAAAATAACTTTAGCCTCTAACGTTAGAGTTAGCAGGCAGCTAGTTAGCCGACCTATCTTTCAACTAAATAGCACAGAAAGTTGTTCATTAGTGCAGGGTCTTTACCTTAACAACGGCACCGCCGGCCCGACACAATGTCCGCAACATGTTTAAATAAACGTACTTAAATGTAATACATACATTTGAATGTGTTTTAACCAAAAGCTCAGAGTCATGCCATATTTCCTGGATATGCTTTCTCTATTTGCTTCGGTTTTCAACGGCGTTAGCCATCAAATGTTACCGTGCAACACCGCCCCCTACTGCTTCGGATGGCAGCACTGCAGCTGAGTGTCCCAAGTGCCCTCTAACAAAAACTTTAACAGCTGACAATAGTGAATGTATAGTGAACCATTGCCTCCTATGCTATCAAAGACAGGCAATAACATTGTGCTTTTTATGATATACTCATTAATACTACCATATATGGTTTAAGAGGATGTATGAAATAAACCTGACACTTTGCATTTGAAACCATAGCTGTCAAAGAGATATGGAAATTCTAAGATGTTTTTTATTAATTTTTTAATGAATAGTGATACTGTTTACAAGGGTTTACTATGCTGACACATTCTACCTAACAAATACCTACATATTTATCCCTGTTTCACATTTATTTTCAAAGAATTGCTCCTAAAAACAAAGTCGCATACTGTTTTCCACTGGAGCTTGAATGCTTTGCTTAAATCAGTAATATTTAGGTCTAAGTGAGGGGAGAGTGTGTCTTCTGCCTGGTCATATTTTTCCATTTCAATTGCCACTTATTAACCATTTCCCCAACTATTATGATTTGCAGACTTGACTAGATGATGTGAGAAAGCCAAAATTCAGAATAACACACAAATAAAGAAATTAGCAGCATGACAGAAAGAGAAAATTGCAGACTTTATTTTTCAGGCAAACACTAGAGTGACATATTTTTAAACTGCAGAGAACAGAGATTAAATGTGATGAAATTGATTGCCAAAGATTTTAAGTCCTAAATGATGAAAATACATTTCTGTAAATTATAGAAAGTTCTTGTCACTCATGTTATACACTTATACTTATATAATATATATTATTCATGCTGGAAGTGGGACGCCCCAGTGTTGAGGAGGGGGGGCGCAAGAGAAATGGTTAAACTCAAATGCAGTTACTTTCATACATCCTTTTAATTTAACACAGATACTTTAATTCTCCTCTTTTACCTTAATATGTTGAAAGAAATTAAAAATTATTTGTAATTGATAACAATCAAACTTATAATAAAACTAGGCTACTACTACTATTACTAGACCTTTAATATAATTGTAAAATAAGTAAAATAATAGTTTTAATACTGATTTTTTTTACCTTTGTTTTTTGAACCCGCTTTAGGGCATTTAAGGTATCAGTGCGCTGACGTCACAATGGAACAAACCGGGCAGCACAGCCGGCGTTGCTAATTAACTACAATTCCCATGATGCACTCGAAAGTTACACCCCGCGGAAGTTGAAAAATCCCAAAACTTGTCAAAAGAAGAAGAAGCTTGTGCAGCAGGTTACGGTAAGATGAATCAGGGCACAACGGCACGATTTGACCGAATTAGCCAGTTTAGCTAACTTTGCTAACAGCTAAGTCGCTGCTAACTCGCTGTTCAGTACAGCATGGTGTGGTGTTGGATCCACCACGTGGTGTGTTGATGTGTGTAGTGTGATCATATACTTTTTGCAGCCAGTCAGCAGGCTGAGAGCAGAGGAGCCACTGCTGACTGCTGTCCTCCCGAACTGGGCTCCGACTACTTCCTGCTTCTCACACACACTCTTACAGACACAGGTGAGTGTCAGCCAAGGCAGCTTGCTGTTTTGTGTTCATTTCGCCAGTGGCTTCGTGCTCTAATGTTGCTAAAAACAAAAGTTGAGTGTCATGTCGGTATAATAACTTATTAATTATTACTGCAAAAGCAGAACATATGCATCTTTCTTGTGCTTTACTAGCTTGGAGATAGTTGGGATAAATTAATTAAATATTGATCATTTTGAGATTTTTATGAATAGGTTGCTTCAGGATGTAGCCAACACTGTCCATCCATGCATAAGTGCATGTAAAGTGCTGTATATTTATGCATGTGCAGCCATATTGATGATACTGTATCGACTTATTTGACGTCTTTTATGCAAGTTAGTTTTTTTTGTGCAAAACTGAACTCAATTCTTCTTTAAGCGGTATTATAGAAAAACAAACACGCATTGCTGATTTGCTCTCTGACATGTGAGTCACATGAGCCCACCGGTTCCAATAAAAGCAAGTGATTTGACTAATTGTGGAACATGTGCACCCACTGTGCAACACTCACCCCTTTGTACTGTATCTGTTCCCAATAGCGTTTAGACAGTGTATCTGCACACACTGGCCTTTTACTCTAGTAAATCATACATTGCACAATCATCACAATTGAACTCATTGGTTTCATGTCACTGCAGATTGGGATGGAACTCTGACCCCGTTTGTTGATTGCGTTTAAAGGGTGAACAGACGTCTTAGCTGTTTTTATGGACACTCGTAGTGCAAAATGTTGAAATTTGTGCATAATAGTGAATATAATGAGTCTTGTTTTTCCCTAGTGTAGGAAGGTGAGGAGAATGAATGAGCCCCAATACCAGTCAAATGATGCTACATATCATGTTTTGCTTTCTGGGTGTGAAATCCTCTCAAATACAGTTATTAAAGCCAAGTTATTAAAAATGCTTTAGATGGCTGCAAAAATCACAGTGTCAATAAGAAATGGTCTTTACTTGCCTCTGTATATCTCTAAAATCGGCATGTACTATACCTGAATTATGCACATAATAAAAAGGGGTACTTGCTTAACAGAACGTTGGTTTTCTGCGGAATACAAAAATGTGATCCAGTAAATGAAGCACCTAAACTGAGGCTAAGGCAAGTGGGTGCCTGTATATCAACCTGATAGCGGCTTTGTTTTTCAATGCACACGAGCCCCTGTTTGCAGTTGCTGGTGATTTGGCGTTGCCTTGTGTCCATGCCATTTAATTTTTGACTTGTGTTTTTGTTTTAGTTGATTGGATCCGCGTTAGTGTGACATTACGTGATAATACAAGACCCCAGGCCTCCGAAAAGGTCAACGCTTCCTCACAGCTGAGGGAGCCTCCTTTAGTTATAGGTCAAGCTTTGCATGCAATTAAATGGGTGCTTTCCGAACCATTAAAGGCAAAACGAGAAGGCTGTTGTGTCGATAGCCTTGGTGGTGTTACTGGCTGGGTTCTACTATTGTCCGGTCCCTCAGGCACGATGGCAGAGAGGGTGCTGGTGGTTGGCAGCGGTGGACGTGAGCATGCGCTGGCCTGGAAGCTGGCCCAGTCACCGCAGATTCAGCAAGTCCTGGTGGCCCCGGGTAACGCAGGCACGGCCAACTGTGGGAAGATCAGCAACTCCGGTAAATATGAACACCAAGGATCCTTAGTTCACTTTACTTTTTTTAAAAAAACATTTTATTAAGACCGTAACTTCTACTCCTTAGAGTTATAATAAATGTAGCACTAAATTTATGGCAGCCATGTCTAAGTGGAAGGATGGCAAAGTACGTTCACATAGAAATATGTGTTTAATAATGCATTAGTTGAATTATTGACATAATTAGCCTAACGGTATGTTAAATATGCCATGATGATTAAAGCATCAGGCAGCTGAAGAGTGTAAATGATGTTTCCCTCCATGCAGAGGTATCGGTGAGTAACCACACCATCTTGGCTCAGTTCTGTAAGGATCATCATGTGGGGCTGGTTGTGGTCGGACCCGAGGTGCCACTGTCAGCAGGTAAGTGAGCTCCACCTGGACTGGATTGTATTTTGCGTGCATCCTCTCTCCTTCGTCTCCTTTCCCTCACCTTTTAACGCCTCCTCCAGGCATCGTAGACGACCTGACGGCTGCCGGCGTGCCGTGTTTTGGCCCGTCTGCCAAAGCAGCTCAGTTGGAGGCCAGCAAAAGCTTCTCCAAGGCCTTCATGGAGCGTCACGGCATCCTCACAGCCCGCTATGGCTCCTTCACCGACCCCCAGGAGGCCTGCAACTACATCCGCACGTCAGTAGAGTAGACGGACACAAAGATTGTATCTTTGGAAGAGAGTATTTCTGCACAGGTCTCATGTCTGTACATACAGACATACAGGGAGTCTTGTCTTTTCAGTAAAATTATAATATATAAAGAGATAAAGTATGTCCAGCCAGTTAATAAATGAAGTAATTTAGCAGAGGGGGGAGGGAAAGTGCTAAATTCATGGTTCTCACTGTTTATGGCAATAACATCATTTATATTAGTTTTGATTTCAGAGCCATTAAACAGAAGCTGAAATATTTGGTTTCATGAGTTAATGACCTAAGATGAGATGATTGCCTTTCATATGAGAGTGCCCTCCAAGAAGAAAACAAATCTTTTATACTCGCTGAAAGTCATTTCTTTGGTCATATAAACCGTCTTGGGCAGAACAACAGCTGCAATATTCTGACAGCATCCATCCATATGCATCCCAAACACATTCCCAAACAATGTCGCGCACTGCAAATATTAAATGGGCCACCACAAAAAAACCCAAAATTTTTATGCTCCTATCAGTGGTGCAGCATCTGTTCCAGATGCGTTTGCTTTGAAATGATGTTGATTCTTACTGCACATTACTGAGATTATCTCGCTGTTTTGGGGTCTCCAGGGCCGACTTCCCAGCGCTGGTAGTGAAGGCCAGCGGGCTGGCAGCAGGGAAGGGAGTCATTGTGGCAAAAGACCAGAACGAGGCCTGTCAGGCTGTGATGGACATTATGAAGGTACGAGACTATTATCGTTTATCTGTGCCATATTTGATCCATGGCATTTCTATTAGCAAGGATTGGAAAGAAAATAAAATGCCCCCTACAGTGTTGAGCTAAAATGTTTTAACTTTCTTTATCATTCGGTCACACATTGAGATCTGGCAGCTGACCACAGATCAGTCCCACTAGAACAAACCATATGTTTCTAGGCTGAAACTGTGTTTAACTTTCTCCAACCAGTCTGTGGATTCAAACCAACCACTTTCTTCTGTTGGCTGGAGTTTCATTTAAAAAAAAAAAAAAAAAAGTTGTATACAATGTGTGAAGCTCTTTCTTCTCTCTGTAGCCTCCTAAAATAAAAATGTATCTGCTGTGCTGCAGCCTCAGGCACTGAGCCGCCTGCTTGGTCAGTAGAATAATATCCGCCTGCGTCTCAGAAGCTGGGGAGATGTATTCGGCTCTGTGAGGATTCTCCCTGTTTCTTAGTTCCCTCGTGTTCAAAAGCAAATCTGTTTCTTCATCACTGTGCTTTGCAGGACAGAGCCTTTGGATCTGCAGGGGAGACTGTGGTGGTTGAAGAGCTTCTAGAGGGAGAGGAAGTGTCTGTGAGTAGAATCTTTAGTGGGATCCATAACGGAATGGAACCAACTTTACCTCGAGGTAGGAATTAACGCACAATTGACCGGATTTTAATCCTTCTCCCCCTTGTCTTGCAGTGTCTGTGTTTCAGCGACGGCTCCTCTGTGTCTCCGATGCCTCCAGCACAGGATCACAAACGGCTGCAGGACGGAGACCTGGGGCCAAACACCGGCGGCATGGGGGCCTACTGTCCCACCCCTCAGGTACACACTTCCTCTTCCCTTCAGTCTGGTTCTCCTACTGTATTCTTTTTAGGATTATGGGAACAGTCCACTTGTGCGCAGCTTTCTTTATTGAGCTGCTCGTGACTGTGCTGCTGCCTCTCGATCCTGTGCAGGTGAGCCAGGAGCTGCTGCTGCAGATCAGAGAGACGGTCCTTCAGAAGACTGTGGACGGGATGAAGGAGGAGGGAGCTCCTTATGTGGGCAAGTGTCCAGATGGCTCCCTTGCATCTGTCCTTATGTTTGCAGTTTAGAGTTTCTGCTTTCAGATTAATGAGCTTCTGCCTTATCTCACATTCGTTACTGCTCTTATTTTTCCAGGTGTGCTGTATGCAGGGCTGATGCTGACCAAGCAGGGGCCAAAGGTCCTCGAGTTCAACTGTCGGTTTGGAGACCCCGAGTGTCAGGTGGGTTTCTTTAACTGTCATCTATCACTGGATCGTCTCATAAAACGCACATTAAATATCTGCTGTCGCTCTTTAAGGTGCTGCTACCACTCCTGAACAGTGACCTGTATGAAGTGATCTTAAACACCATGAATGGCAAACTGGCCTCCAGCGCCCCTGTGTGGCACCAGGACAGCTCTGCAGTGACTGTGGTGATGGCCAGCGCCGGTTACCCCGGCTCCTACATGAAGGGAGTGGAGATCACAGGTAGGCAGCACAGGTTTCCTAAATGCCAGTAAGTGGATGTGGAGTTGAGATTATTTGTTATTTTTAGTTTACTGTCATAGACGACAAAGAAACGCAGCAAATCTTCACATTTGATAAGCTGGGTGTTTGACATTAAATGCTTAAAACATTACATAAGTTGAGCAAACTTCACTCACTAATTGTCCTCATAATACTGGAAAAATGGGGTTTAATGTGTTCAAACATTGTCTTAAAGCTTATGTCTTTTTTTTTTTTTACTTTGGCCTCTGTGTTTTTTATGTATCTTGTGCTTGAAAATACACCTCTGTTCCTCCTCAGGCTTGGCCCAGGTTCAGGAAACGGGGCTGCAGGTTTTCCACGCTGGCACCGCCCTGAAGGAAGGAGGCATAGTGTCGAGCGGTGGGCGGGTCCTGACCGTCACCGCGGTCAGGCCGTCTCTGGAGGCGGCCCTGCAAGCGGCGAATCGGGGCACGGCGGCCGTCGGCTTCCCGGGCGCCGTGTACCGCCGCGACATCGGCCACCGGGCCATCGCCCATCTGAACAGACACAGGTGTGTGTGAAAGTAATAAAAGCTAAAAAATACTGTTGTTTTTGTATTGTGTTTTGTCTTTATGAATAATAAACACTTTGGGTGCACTTGTGTCCGAGTACTTCTTTAAATGACAAAGCAAATAATTAAACCTGCACATGCACTTAACATCCTGATGTATGTGCTCTAATCCACAAGCAGAAACTCCCTTCTGATTTGAAGACTTTTAAGCCCCCTCCTTAAGACGTAGCTGTAGCTGTAGACATGCATGATGTAACATTCACAGTGGCATTTCACCGTGTCTCTGACAGAGGACTGACCTATAAGGACAGCGGAGTGGACATCGCCGCCGGTAACAAGCTGGTGGACATGATCAAGCCTCTGGCCAAGGCAACTTCTCGTGCTGGTAACTTCATTCCCATGTAGAAAAAGTAAAGACGGAGCAAGAAAATACTTTGCAGTGCATCTAGCTAAAGATTACATGTTTGTATCGTTCAAACACAATCAGCATTGGGAGAAGATGTGTTGGTGGTATTTTCACAATTTAAACAGCTCTGTTACTTATCAGACAGAGTACAGCGTGTCCCGGTTATAAGCAGGCTGAAACATTTTCTCTTTAAGAAAGACATTGCTGTATTTTTGGTAAATGCTGTCAAATAGAAATACAGTAAAATTAGAACAACATGATGAAGCAGTAGCCATGGTGGTCATTTTTATTTTATTTTTTCAGGGTGTAATGCTGAACTGGGAGGCTTTGCTGGGCTGTTTGACCTGAAGGCAGCAGGCTTTGTCGACCCGATCCTTGTATCTGGGACAGACGGAGTGGGGACCAAGCTCAAGGTGGGACTTCAATTTCTTCCGCCTCTTATTTTGGAGGCGAATATGTAAGATTTGCCAGCTGGTCTCCAGCAATCTTCATATGCACTGTCCCCTGTTTGGAAATGATGAAAACTTTGCTGTCATTTGTTGTCCCTGTGCAAATACGGGGAACCCCTTTTAATCGCAAAGTCCTGGAACAAATGAGAATCAAATGAATGTACTAAAACATCGACTCACTCCAATTTGGCTTTAGTAGATGCCAGATCAGCCAAGAACTAAGCGGTCATAATTGTTTCTAAATTTGGCTCAGAAGTAACGGAGATATGTGCTTATCTGCAGACTTGGACTCTGCTTAAATCTATCTGAACAGCGATACAAATTTCACTAATAGAAACTGAAGGATCCAGGATTATTTCGGGTTCAGCTCATTGTTGAATTTTTCAGAGTTTTAATTCGTCAAGATGCCAAAAAGTCCCTCAAGTGATCATGTCTGACGGGTGAATATCAAATCTCCAGCAAAATATCAGTCAGATGAAACTCTCGCAGTATTTTACGTACCAGTCTTTTCTCATGCAGCTTTAATGTTCACCACTTTTTAATTGTCATCAGATTGCCCAGGCGTGCAGCCAGCATGGCGGCCTGGGTCAGGACCTGGTAGCCATGTGCGTGAACGATGTGCTGGCTCAGGGCGCCGAGCCACTCTTCTTCCTCGACTACTTCTCCTGCGGCAGCCTGGACGTGGACGTGGCCGCCTCGGTGGTCGGCGGCATCGCTAAGGCCTGCGAGGTGGCTGGCTGCGCACTGCTGGGTGAGGGAGGATATGAGATACATAGTCTCTATTGTCCAAAAGGGGTCTTCTATTACCTGCTGTGATCTTGACTTTCCCTCCCATGTTTTTGTGTCCATGTCCAGGTGGGGAGACGGCAGAAATGCCGGGCGTCTACTCTCCAGGAGAGTACGACCTGGCTGGGTTCTGCGTTGGAGCAGTGGAGCGTGGAGCCCTGCTGCCCAGGCTGGGGGACATCGCTGAGGGGGACCTGCTGATCGGAGTGGCCTCCTCTGGGGTCCACAGCAATGGCTTCAGCCTGGTCCGCAAAGTCCTGGAGAGGGCCAACCTCAGCTATAGCTCCCCTGCTCCTTTTGGCAAGTCGGGACAGACTGTCGGTAAGACACAAACGTGGACCCGAGTGTGCTCTTAATTAATCTGTGTGCGGTACAGAAACTCTTGGTTTTCAAGTATTCGTTGATGGGAGATTATTGTATGTAGAGAAATCATTTGTTTTAAATGTTCCTATTTAAGCGTAACTTTAACCCCTGCTGCCCACCATTTGACTAACTCTGCTTCCAGGCGAGGTTTTGCTGACACCAACAAAGATCTACAGTCGTCTGCTGTTGCCAATCCTTCGCTGCGGGGCTGTCAAAGCCTACGCTCACATCACAGGGGGTGGGCTTCTGGAGAACATCCCTCGGGTGCTGCCCCAGGAGCTGGCAGTCGATTTAGGTGGGATGAAAGCACTTCATCTTCAAACGTAACATAAGCATATAAAAATGTCCACGTCAGCAGCCTGGAAAGGTGGCGTGCCTCTGGATGAAGCTTCATTTGCGTTTTTATTTAATTCTTTTATGGTTACCTGTGAGAAAAATTGTGCTCATTGC
This sequence comes from Gadopsis marmoratus, assembly GCA_036023855.1. NCBI lineage: Eukaryota > Metazoa > Chordata > Actinopteri > Centrarchiformes > Percichthyidae > Gadopsis > Gadopsis marmoratus. The sequence goes on along the minus strand of JAVQJF010066729.1, from coordinate 2,918 downwards.
AGTCAATGCAAATGTACACATGAATAAACTGCCTCGTTTTCATATTCCCAGTTCCTCTCCACATGTTTTTGCAGCTCTTTGTCATTAATATTTATACTTGGTGTTTCTTCATCACTCAGATGCCTCTCGATGGAGCATCCCCCCTGTGTTCTCCTGGCTCCACAAGGAGGGGGATCTGAGCGAGGAGGAGATGGCCCACACGTTCAACTGCGGCCTGGGGGCAGTGCTGGTGGTTTCCCCCCTGGATGCTCAGAGGGTCCTACGCCAGCTTCAAGCGCATGAAGAGGCCTGGATCGTGGGTTCACTGGCCCACAAGCAACCTGGTGAGACACTTGAATGGAATACAGCACAGCTTCAGCTACAGCTTTTAAAAATACAGCTGGAATGGAAAAGCAATAAATAGAGTATAATCCCAGAATTATACAGTTATTTTATAAAATGGAAATATAATTGTGTACAAAAGCTTTTTGTTTGTTTATGCAGGGGCAGAGCCTGTGGTGGTCCGCAACCTGAAACACAGCCTGCTAAGTGCAGGACCCGCTGCCAGCGGAGAGTTGGACGTCAATACGAACGGTGGTTGCCATGGAAATGGCAGCACGCCACACAAGAGGACCAGAGTAGCTGTTCTTATCTCTGGCACAGGTAGTTTTATTAACCTTGAAATAAGAGTTGCAGTTGGGAGTGCCAATCAGCACATTTCCCAAAATGCTATTACTATTACTACTAACGAGTTCCATACATTTTTCCTTACATCCTGTCTTAGGCACCAACCTGCAGGCGCTGATAGAGCAGGCCAAGCGTCCATCCAGTTCTGCAGAGATTGTGGTGGTCATCTCCAACAGACCTGGAGTCCAGGGCCTGAAGAGAGCGTCGCTGGCCGGCATCCAGACACGGGTATAAAAAAATATATATATATATGTTTATTCGTATAATACAAATCTGAAAACCTGTCCTAACTCATGTAGAGTGACAACAAAGCGAAGCAATGTGATCTTTTTCCCTGGTTTGAATTAAGTTTGTTGTGGCATTTTGTAGTTGGAAGCTGTTGAAAGAGCAGGTGCAGCCTGACAACCTCTGCATCCTTTAAAACTAAAACTAATTTTGGTCATATATTTAATAACAACCAGGTGGTGGACCACAAACTGTACGGGAGCCGAGCAGAGTTTGACGGCACCATTGATCGCGTGCTGGGAGAATTTGGGGTGGAGCTGGTGTGTCTGGCTGGATTCATGAGGATCCTCATGGGAACTTTTGTCAAGAAATGGAACGGTATGAAACTGCAGTTTGGACAAAATTTCTTACATTTACATGATTTATATAATGTACGATGATCTGGTGTGTGTGATCTGGTACACTGTGGTTATCTGTTATTGTCGCAGGAAAGCTACTGAACATCCATCCATCTCTGCTGCCCTCATTCAAGGGTGTGAATGCCCAGAAGCAGGCTCTACAGGCTGGGGTGCGGGTAACTGGCTGCACTGTCCACTTTGTAGCAGTAAGTATGACATACTGCAGAAATACCAGACAGCAAACCAAGATGCCAATACTTGCATAGTTTTTTTTAATCTTTTAAATCGAATGAGTCACAGCCATTGTTTTGTTCATCTTGTGCTTAGGAGGAGGTGGATGCAGGAGCCATCATCGTGCAGGAGGCAGTATCCGTGCTGGGCAGCGACACGGAGGAGAGTCTGTCCGACAGAATCAGAGAGGCCGAACACCGAGCATTCCCCGCCGCTCTGGAGCTGGTGGCCAGCGGCGCGGTCAGGCTCGGAGAGGACGGACGCATCGTGTGGAAGTCAAACTCAGAGTTAGAGAACACATGTCCAGCTCATTAAACTCCACCATTAGCCAGCATTGACATTTAGTCAACAGTACTTTTGTTCACTTAAAAACACTGATGACTAGAAAACACACTTACGGTTTCTAAAAGCGTCAGCTAAGGTCAAGATACTAACGTTTTTGCTTCCTGCATACTTTTTTCAGATTGCAGATTTCTTCTTGGGATGCTTAATGCGTGTAAACATAGGTAGATGAAATAGTAGCGTTTCAGCTTCTTGTGTAAAGAAGCATCGTGCATGGGGGGGGGCATTCCATTTTTAGAGTAGTGGAATTAACTCTAGAAATATAAGCCATGGTAGTCCTACTGGTAATGCTGTCCAGAGGGAGTATGTTAGTAGAATTATGAATTTTTGAATGTCCGTATATCTGAAACTGTTACTTAATTATTAAATCTGCCTGGCTGAATGCAAGGAGTCATTTTGTGTGGAATTTCTGTTTTATTATTGTAGAGAGATGGTTCAAATTTAGCAGTACATTATAGCAGTCCTTTTCACCCTGCAAAAAAAGTTTGTTCTGCAGAGCTGTAATCCGAAAATGTCCTTCACACCAGGCGTCTGCTGAATCCTTCACAGTTTTCCTCTGCTGTAAACGTGTCCTTGTGGGCAATACTGTGCCCTGTGATATCCAGAAGTTCAGTCCCAAGGTTCTTGAAATCCTTGAAAACAAACAAACAAACGACAACCTGTAAATTAAAGCTACGTAGCTTAGCACGTTCAAAATCCACTTCCGTGTCACCATGACGCATCCCCGGCGCCAGTCTCCACGCAAAACGTGCTACAGTAAAACCGCACTTAAAAGCTGTTAAAACGTTGCTCCCAATTTACTGTTACAGCACCTGGTGTTCTTTACTCCTTCTTTGGTCGTTTCTGATTACAATCACACTTTTGCCAATTGTTAATGTTGGCATAATATGGCAGTTTTACGTTATTGTAGTCTTTATTAAACAACTCTTATTGGATCATTATTACCGATACATTATGTAAGCACATGTGATTTCTTAAAAGCACAAATTATGAAGTTCACAGTCCAGAAACAAGAAGCAGCGCCCTCTGCTGTTTGTTTCTACAAGACAAGTGAAA
>JAVQJF010066724.1:0-16495 GCA_036023855.1 Gadopsis marmoratus | reverse complement strand
AAATTATAATGTGTTAATTAATAGAAAAATGTGTTAATTAATAAATTAATCATAATAAAATAACAGAAAATAAAATGGAATAAGATTTCACTAAATACATAAAAGTAGTTGAGTAAAATAAAGTGAATAATCAAAAGCCAGCCTGAAGAGGTAAATGGACTCTTTCTTATATAGCGCTTTTCAACCGAAACGGTTCCCAAAGCGCTATAACAGTAATCTAAGCTTGAACAGTAGTCTAATTCACCCATTCGCACACACCGATGGGGACACAGTTGCCATGCTGGCCTCCACCGGGGGCAACTTGGGGTTCAGTGTCTTACCCAGGGACACTTCGACATGTGGCCAGGAGGAGCTGGGATTGAACCACCAACCCTGAGGTTAATGGACTACCCTCTCAGCCACAGCCGCCCCAAGGTGGGTTTGGTTTAAGTTTACATTTAAAAATTCCAGCTGCCCTTACATCCTGCGGCAGACTGTTCCAGCGGCTCGGAGCATAAAAGTTAAAATAATGCTCACCACTGGTTTCAGTCCTGCACTTTGGAACAGACTTGTGCCAGAGGACCTGAGGGGTCATACTGGTTCATTCACCTTAAGCATGTGAGACATATATGCCGGTGCAAGACCATGAAGTGCTTTAAAAACCATTAAAAGATTTTTTAAATCAATACGGAAACTGACAGCGAGCCAACGTAAAGACTTTAAAACAGGAGTAACGTGTTGCACTGGTCCTGGTCAGCACTCGGGACGCAGAATTCTGAATAAGCTGCAGCTGATTTATACTGTTTTTGGGTCGACCAGATAGGAGAACATTACAGTAGTCCAGCCTGCTCGATATCAAAGCATGCATTAGTCTCTCTGTGTCACTCAGAGAGAGACATGGTCGCACTTCTTTAGCATATGCAAATACAGAGACCAGAAAGTGAACAAATGTATTTTCAAACACTTGAAATGCTGTATGTTTTTCCAGGTTTAGCTGTAAAGGATAATTTTATACAAAGCCAGAGGGAGTACGTTGAACAGTTTGATACATTACTGTCCGTAAAGTCTGCCCTCTAATTTCTTATCTACTGTGGGACCAGGCCTGCATCAAATAGAGCTGGACAGCAGAAAGATAAACATAAACAGCGGAAAATTAGTCACTTCCTTTCCAACTTACAAAGATGCCGCCATTGAAGATAAACATCATAATTTTGAGAAAGCTGGTACAACACATCTTGGCTGATTTTATTTTTGTCGTCACACTGTAAAAAAAAACAAAGAAAGAACAGAATTGTTAGCTCAGCTGCTAACTAAATGATATATTTCGTTATACTACATTTCGTTATTTGTCGCTTAGGGGATTTTTGGTTCTGTGGACGACTTTGCATTTTACCTCTCTTAAGTAAATCAATGGCATGGGGATATCTTACAACACAGCAAGCACCAACATGGGTCAAATGGCATTTGCTTTGGTTATTCATTAACCACAGGGACTGGCAGGAAAACAGAAGGGGTCTTAATTTCCTTTAAAAGTGTTTCACACTGACGTAATCTAAAGTTTCGGTGTATGTGTGAAATAAAATGCCCGTTCATATTCACACTTAAGCCCACATTTGAGTCACATGAGACACTTGTGCTTCCTCTTAACACATAGTACTCCATCTGCTACAGAGCAGAAAAAATTCATTTCCTCCAGGTCTGCTCTTTTGTACTCTTGATCGTAAAACTGTATAAGCAGTTTCATAGTACTGTACGCTCTTATACAATTTTATAGCAAATTATGACGCATATCTTTATCATGTCATACTAAAACAATATTCTCTACAACCTGAATTTTCAGTATGCCATGACATTTATGAAATACAGGTTTAAAAGGTGCCATGTAAGTGCGTCATGGACATGTCATCATAATTTGGGTCCAGTTTATCAAATGTCCCCTGATGAGTTTATGAATAATGGAAAAGCCGAAGTATCTTATCAACTTACTGGTAGTCACCCTGCAAGTAGCCCAGAAGAACCATAAAACACACACATCCTTGTTTCCAACCTTGCACAACTTTGTTACGTCTGTTCGCTTTATCAGAGACAGGAGCTCAGTTTTATAGTTATTGATCTTTTTTATTCTTCTTCATTGCAGCGTTGACCTACTGGACCTACTTGTAAACTGTTGCGTTGTTACCAAGAGGAAATAAAATGCGTCCATGAACACCAAGACAAATCACGTTTATTTTCAGTGCAGCAAAACAGGACAAAAAACTGTTTTTAATGCAACTTGGAAAAATCAGAGACAATTTTAAGGTTCCCACAATGTTACTAGAAATGTAACTGCTAAAGGAGCTTGTTTCCTCTGCTGTGTAGAGTGACGTTTTTTTTTTTACATATGCTGTTAAAGAGAACTGAGTTGGACAAAACTTGGTTATTCGCAAGTGAACCCACTTTAATATGACTACTTAAACTTTACACTAATATTCAGATATTACTGAGAAATGAACATCAGGTTCACCTTTGATTGATGGGATAATATGAGAACATAAAAGTTTCTCTCTGGCAAAAACATACGGATGATTTCATATGTACATTTGCTATAATGTGTTTTAGGCAGGTTAAAAAGTGAAACGCTTTTCAGTTGTTGATCACAGTTAAGTACGAAAAAGCATGAAGCTCCTACCTGTACTGCCGGATGTCTGTCTGTCTGCTGAGGTCTGATCAGTCAGGAGTGTGTGGTCAACAAGGCTTTCATATGCCCCTTTATCTTCTCACTGGTTTCACACATTCTCGCTCTCTCTCTCTCTCTCACACACACACACACACACACACACACACACACACAGAGAGTTCATGCCCCACACGTCACCAACGTTGCTTTCAGGGTAAGCAACATTTCCAAACTCCCTCCAAAAAAAGATTAGAAACTTTTATGAACAGTGACTTTACAACCAATTCAGGGTCAAAATAATAAAACTGGTGTTTGTTAATGATTTATTACATTTAACACAAAGCTCATAAAACACGGGACCATTTCAAACAGAGTAGCCAGTCCAAATAATTCAATGCTTTATTGTTGGGAATAAACACAAAGTTGATGAATGTTTTATTTTCTAATACATGAAAACATATTTTGGAGATAAAATGTATGCCATGTATGTATGACACTAACATGGACACTGCTCAGAAAAATGTGGAGAACTATCAAACCTTTCCTATTATTTAGAAGTCTATGTTCAATACGAAGAACACTGAATTACTTCACACAAATGAAAACCAACAGTCATAATGTATAGACCCATATCTTTTAATCTCAATTTTTAGAGGGACACAATAACCCTGGCAAAGGAAATATTGAACAAGCATTAACCATTAAAGGTAAAAAACAGAAAAAAACAACAGAAAAATATAAATTAAAAGCATATGAAAATATCCCTCCAAAATAGTAATAACCCATCTGGACTACGCACATAGACCTGGAATGACACAGCACCTTCCAGGTATGTTTGACTTTGTACTGAACAGTTAGTGAGGCTTCTTCCTCAGCAGGATAATTACATGGGGCAAGTTGACAAGATAAACAGTGTGCGGAACTGAGTTACAGTGATGCATTTTCATGCAACACCCACAAGGGGGTAGCATGACTCAAATAAATGACAGTGATCCCCTGGCCATGCTGACTTGGTTCATTGCCTTTCATTCACACCCTCATGTGCAACAGGTGCTGTAGATTTACTAAGCAAGAAATCATAAAGCAGAGGTGTCAGGCAAAAAGGCACAGCTGCTGGATGCAGCTCTTTGGCATCTCAGTGTAACAGTCACATTCAAATTACGATGAAATAACTCGCCACCAAGTTGAGAAGATAAAATGAAAGAAAAGGGCGGGAGCCAAGCATTCATGATAGTATTGCAGTAACATATGGCAAAGTACATTCACAATGATCTTTGACAACCTGTGTGTGTGTGTGTGTGTGACTATTAAACCCGCTTTTCTTTGAATTTCCGTTGCCAGCCATCAGCATGCGCAGCCGCCCTGGCTGCCGCGGGGCGTCTCCTTCAGGTCGGCGCCCTTGTTATTGGCTGCTGGACCGGCGTCGCCGTTGGGGCTCTCGTTCATCTTCTCACAGATGACGTCCACCAGCTTGTCAAAAACCTGCTTCACGTTGATGTTGTCTTTGGCACTGGCCTCGAAGAACTGGAAGCCTGGAGACAGCAGGGAGAGACGGAAGGGTTATGAGTGATTATTAAGTGATGTTTGGTTTGTGTGTGCTTGCCGAGCGTGTGAAACGTGTGTGTGCTGACCGAGCTCTGTAGCCAGTCTTTCAGCGTCTTCAGTTGGGACCTGCCTGTCTTCTTCCAAGTCCAGCTTATTGCCAACCAGTGCTACTTGAGCGTTGCCCCACGAGTACGTCTTGATCTGAGTTGCCCTGAGAAACACCAACACAACATTTTCACAACCACTATACTGTAGTAACTCCACGTTATGATAGTTGATACTTCTATTCCACTACATTTCAGATGCAAATATTGTACTTTTTACTCCGCTACATTTATCTGAAAGGCAAAGTTACTAGTTAGTATAATTTTACATACCAATCATGTGATCATCTTACAAAATATGACACGTCGTAATGGATTAAAGTAACCCAGAGTGTAAAATTCACTTGTTAATGCATCAGTAATAATATGATGTATATAATATACAGTCCAACACTCTGAAAGGGGCCCTTCTGCCCAATGAGTACTTTTACTTTTGATACTTTTGAAGTACATTTGGCTGATAACACTTTTGTAAAATTGTACTTGCAACAGAGTATTTTTTACTCAAGTGAAAGATATAAGTTCTTCTTCCACCACTGTTAAAAGATGAAGAACCTTCTGTACATGTATGGAAATTAGAGCTGTGAGTTATAGGAACATTATATATATTTCTTTATAATTTGCTGTTATTGCGAGTATTACTAATGCCACTGCTGCTGTTATTTTGCAGGATTCTCAATTGTTCTTCATAGCTGGTCATACTTTAACTACAGTAAATACTTTACAGTGACTGGAGGTAAAATGTCAGATGTGTGTCTTGTACATTAAACACATAGCAAAGCATCAGGGTGTCTCCAGGTCATAGACACCAACAAATAAAAAACTCATCACATCCAGTGGCTTTAAAAATGCCTTCACCTGTTGGAAGACGCACATACTCATATACACAGTGGTTCAGTAGTATGATGCAACATCTGGACGTCTACCCACCAGTCCTGTACAGCACAGAACGACTCCTGGCTCGTGATATCATACATCAGCAGGAATCCCATGGCTCCTCTGTAGTAAGCTGTGGTGATGGTCCGGTAGCGCTCCTGCCCTGCTGTGTCCTGTAAACACACGACACACCTGAGAAATTCTGGGCCTGTTTTGGGGATCAATGAGTTTAATTGAATAAACCACATCTCAGTCTCACACGGGGGGGTGGGGGGACAGGGAAGTCACAGTGAAAATGAAAATACAAATTATTTTCTGAGGGAAGAAAACAAACGGTTAACTTGGTTGTCCTGAGAAGAAAAGGTGAATCATTAACTGTCTTGCAACATAAGTTAATTCCTCCCGTCATGTGTTGATGTTGCCACACCCTATAAATACACCAGGATATGCTCTGCCTTAAGGGACAGTATTAAGGTCTATTTTTCTTCATTATGCTCTTATCACATTGTGGAGAAACTGTTGAAGCATTAAATGATAACTCTGATGTGGACACATTAAAATTGCTCCAAGAAATAAGACTTTAACTGATTAAAGTAACAGGTTAAAATCAGCTTCCTAAGGCATCAGACAATGTTAATGTCATACACTCCAAATACCTAGATCTAGGGCTTGTCAGTGACCTACAGTATATGTCAAAGGGACCATACTGTGTGAGATGTTACCACTGTCTCAAACCCTTGTTTGCCCATCTTTGCTGCACAGTTTTACAAAATGAGTGTAGCTTGTTTTAACGGCCCCATGATACCGATTCAAGTTGCTCAGCAGCCAATAACAATTTACTTGTACTTGGCACCTTCCTCGTGCTAATGTATGCAACTGTTTCAGAGAAGGCATGCTATGCTGAATACATCAAGTTAAAAAAAAGAAGATGTATTACTTTCATCTAAGAGGCGCACTGTGGCCTTCCACTAACATTCAGTAACAGATCTGTCGTGGGTGCCAGTCTGCGCCGTAAGCAGCTCAAACCCATGTTTCTTTCATGAACCCTGCCGTCTGGGGACGATGTTAAACATCAACTGTCATTAACTCTAGAGTGTGAGATATTAGTCCAAGCCGCATCCATGACAGGCAGTGTAAGGGGGAAGTGAAAACTAGGGAATGGGGTGAGGACAATCTGTGTTGTGTAACAACGCTTTGAAAAGCAATATTCACTGTCTTTGGTTGAAGCTGTATGTTAGAAATTCTCAAACACAGGTAAATGCCGTTAATTACCTCAAGTAAATTACAGGTCTGACATTAAACAGAATGCAGCGTTTTATACTGAATTTTGCTGATATATTGTTTGTCAAACCTGTTTGCTCTGCATGGTATAATTTCACACCTGGTTTGGGGAATGAAAATTCTTCCTGAGAAATCCTACTGGAAATGATTAGGAGACCTCAGTGATGTGAAGGTAACAGCTCTTTCTAATCTGACACCTCAGCTGTGGGCTAACTAGACTCTTAATCCTATTAAACTAACTCAATGAGGCACACGTTTGTTTATTGGGGTTTGATACCGCACTGTCCCATTTCCTGAATACTTGAGCACCATTGAGAAAATAACAACTCTATGCTTCACTGCAGTAAAGCAGTAAAGACAGTAAAGCTTGATCCAAACATGGCGTTTCTGTCAATTTATCCCAGTTTTTCTAAAAACAGATACATGAAAAAGTTTGTAAAGTCTGCAATGAAATGTGTCTTTCTTTGCACATTTGCATTAATGTAACTGTTCAGTAACATTTTTTATACATAACCCCTTGTAATGAATGGGACAGGTGGCCATTTCTGCGCTAACTTACCTAAAACAATTAAGTGAATCCGGGTTTAAAGACAGAGTTTCTGTGCGTCATGGTCATGTTGTTTTCAGTTCTGCAAAAACTGTAATTCTAGAAAGAGTCTGAAGCCTTCCATTTTGAGGGGCATGAACATAGTCAAAAATACGGTAAATATTTGCAAATACAAACACCCTCGATGCAAAAATATTAGTGTTGTCATCCACTTTGCAGATGCTTTATATGGCTTCGGCCCAATAGAACTCGCCCCGGGCTAACTGCTCAAGGTGCGGAGAGGTGAATTAGGCTTAAGAGTATATATACTGAGGGCCAGACAAGATGACTAATTCTAAACAAAGCAGCCTCCACCAGTACATAAAAATGATCACAAGCAGAGTGGTAAAAGAAAAAACTTCACACACATTAGCTTTTTTAAAACGTTTGTGTGCCAGATTCGTTAGAACTGAATCTGGTCAAACTGTAACACTGACTGCCAGTTTTTAGTTCTCGGCTTCTGCGCTGAGCAAACATCTCTCAGTTTATACTGGCCTTATCTGCCAGACTTCCACTCTTTCTTCCTGCTGCAGAGGAGAAACCAGACTATGCGCATGTAAACAGTTTGAAAGCAGGAAGGTGAAGGAAAGTAAAGGATTTTGCATTAGCTTTGGTTTGGCATTCTTTTTCATGCCAGAATCATTTGCCAGTCTACAGAGTATAATGTCTAAACCAGTTAAAATGACAAGAAGAAAAAAAAAAAAGATTCTGTTATTCCACATCTACTGATTTTAAAATTGTTGCTTTAAACTACAATAAACTAAAGGAGCCACATAGCTTTGTAGCTCTGTAAAGTATCTCTATCTACTCGAGAGTAGAAACAAGCATTTAAAGGCTGCTGTTATAATGTCTTTTTCCAAATCTTTCACATCTAACACTATTCTAACTTTTGGCAAGTGGGAGTGTTATACTCGTGTACATCACTTTACTAAGTCTGAGAATAATGAAGGCCTTCGCCAGAAACAAGAGGAGTTTGTAGCACTTCTGTCTTTGTACTGCAAGACTCTTGTTCTCCACTTCTTTTAGTTTTCTTTTTCCCACTCTTAGAAAATATCTGCAAAATGAATGCACCTGAAAAGCTTTCCACCTTCGTAAATGGCACACAGAACACAGCCAAAGTGTGAATTGAAAATTAAAATGATGTGATACGTGTTATCGCTGAATTATATGTCACTAGAATTAACTAAAATCAATGTCTCAATGTATTTTTCCACCTCACCCAGATCTGAAGTTTGACCCTCTTGTCGTTCCTGTAGATGGTCTTGACTTTGAAGTCGATTCCCACTGTGCTGACAAAGGCCGAAGTGAAGGAGTCGTCTGCGTAGCGGAACAGGAAGGAGGTCTTCCCCACGCTGCTGTTGCCGATGATCAGCAGCTTAAACATGTAGTCAAAGTTTTGGTCAGCTGCGTCTCTCCGCTCTTGGCCCGCCCCTGGATCTCTGGCTAGTGCCATCTGTCAAACGATGTAGCACAGGAGGAGAGGAACAGTCCTTCAGACTTCCATCTTTATGAACAGACTGTGAAAGTCAGTCATGAAAAAAAGCATCCACCGTAGTTTCGAAATGTTTCTAATGGAACCAGTGACCGTAGTCGATTGGCAGAAATTCATCATCATCAGTGATGATTAATTGTTGCTGCTTTTCTCTGTTTCATATTATTGGAAATTGAATATAGCTTTTGGTTTCGGACTGTTGGTCGGACACAACAAGACATTTATAGTTTTCAATGTTTTCTGCCATTTTACAGCATCAACGCTCAAGCCATTAAACTATTATACTCAACAGATCAAATGATAATGAAAGTAGACCTTAGTTGCAGCCCTACAAACAGCAATACACCAGAAACTACACATACATTTTATAGACTAAATGATCACTCAGTTAATCGAGAAAAGAATCGGCCGATTAATTGATAATGAAAATAACCGTTAGTTGCGGCCTTAATGGAAAATAATATGTCAACCTAAACAGTTAAGTGAAAAAGGCCTACATTGCCACTGATGATATTACACTGTACAACAGTGTTTTAAGGCAAAGAGAAGAAAGATGTGATTGTGGTGGTGAAAGTTGTCAGACAAAAGCTCTGCAAACAGTAATGATAGTTTCCACTAAATGTAATTGATTAGAACAATGTTTTGACCCAGCAGAGATCATTATGAAGGGGATGTTAATGCAATGAATACAGCCCTGTTAACACAAACAAAGTGATTATTAACAATTAAATATATTGACATGTAAAACAAAAAGGTTTCTGAGAATTCAAATCTTTGTGTCAAACTATTAGCAAATGTATCAATCTGTCTGATGTTTACTTTATTTGAATGGTGTAAGTAATGATGACTAAAGAAAAGAGAAATGTGGACGTGTGCAGTTGGTAAGTACTCCCTCTTGCAAAGTCCCGGGTCACCTCTAGTCTATACCCGTGTATTACAGAACTATTTGGAACACGCAACAAATATGCTAACTATGTGGTGATAAATCGCCCATGCTGGTTAGAACATGCAGCTAAAGGCCTGAGCAGGGAAAAAAGCATTTGACAAGCGCAACGAGTGTGGCTCCATCACCAGCCTCCCGGCCTGATACTGGCTTATTTAATGATTTTGGGGGGGGGGTTGGATTGTCTGGGACAGCGATGTGGTAAGACAGTCCTCGTGTGTTCGCATGTCAGAGTGAGGAATCTCAGCTATTTGAGAGCTGAGGTTAAACACTCGCGTGTCTGACATCCATCCACAATAATAGCCGAGCAGACGTTGATGTTGGTAAATGGAAGTGTTTGTGTTAAAAATGGCCTGCCTTCCTCCCTCTTCGCTCTCATCCCTGCGCTATGAATCACAGCCAGGGCGTGCTCCTTCCACTGCTTCTCCCTCGATCAGTCACCATCTGCTCCCTCTGCACATTTGTCACATGGACTCGCCTTACAAAACTTATGGAGGGGGGCTGGGCGAGGGGCGATATTCTCCTCCCCTCCCTGTGTTCATCCATCACCCCACTGACCGTTCATCGCCCCCCCCCTCCACATACCCATTTAAACACACACACAAACACACGCCCGTTTATCTTCCTTTGCTCTCCCTCATATGCATCCATCTATGCATCCCTCCTGTCATCATCCATCCATATCTCGCCCTCTCCCCTTCCTCCATCTCTCTGCATCAGGAGGAGGCTGAGCCAGCCATCCATCCATCCATCCATCCATCCACCCCTCCTCCTCCGCCAGAGAGGCTTGAGCTGAGTCCAACACTCCTCCCTGACTGCTGAGCTCTCTCTGGGGACCAGCTCAGCATTACCGCTTCCAAGACCATAAAGAGGGACTGGCCGGCGTGCTGCCGCACACACTCTGCGACGCGCCGAGAGCCGCGCATGCGCCGCCCGCACATGAGCACAAAAGTACGTTCAAACTGGCGTAAAGAGGCATTTTACTTTCGCAGAGAGCGAGCGGGTCATCTCGCACCAAAGCAGGCGCGCCACGAACCAACATATGGCCTGACAGCAGATGTTGACATCTGGCCCGAAGCAGCCTGCAGCTGAACTTCATGGGAACGGGGGCCGTGCACCTCGCAAAAGCAGGCTATTGTTTGCCTGCGAACACATGGGGGGGGGGTCATGACACCTGTTGACACTCAGAATGAATCCAATGATTTCTATACTGATCTCCTGCAAACACAAAGTCATATGTGGACACGTAAGGTGACACTGCACCAACAGTTTGCCTGCACCGCCTCACCACCGTACGGCGGCTCAACAGCAACCTGATGCCATTTAAACAAATCTCTCCTGCCGCTACTCACAGCTGCGTGTTGAGGTGACCTCGGGTGCCGCTTATGAGTCCGTCTCCTCCGTCCTCGCCGCCGTCTTCCAGCTGAACGCTGCTCTTCGGCCGCTCCTCCGCTCCCGGATCTCCAGACTGTGCATGTGCTGCCCGTCACCGGGACACCCACCGTGCAAACCGCCGTCACGTCAGCCAGAATGTGCACTCGGGCACTTCCCGCGCAGACCTTCAAAATAAAAGTCGCCAGGTTTCTTTCAAACGTGGAAATTACGAGCGTATGTGACACGCGTGGCGTTTTGGGGGGCAACTCGTTGAGTCAACAAGTTGAGTCGACATTGTTTGCGTTTGTGTTGTGCTTGTGATTATGGTGCTATATTGTGGCTGTTGATGCTATAATGTAATACTATAGTTACTGTATACTATTGTTATGGTGTGTAGAGCTGTAACATAATTAATTCCATTACTCATTGATTTAATTCTGGTTTTAGCTTGAGTCGATTCATCTTGGACAAAACGATTGTCAGAAAATAGCCCTGCAACCGTTGGGCATTTTTGCTTGATAAATTAACTTTGATAATTCATCAATTATCAAAACTGATGCCAGAAAACAATTCGGTCAATACACCAACCGATGAATTGACCTGTTGTTTCAGCATCATTATGGTAGTCTCGAACATGCCTTTTCATTTGCTCTAATTTGAAGGTTAAATCGTCATATTTCCGGTGTTATTCTGACCCTCACTGGCGAATTGACGCACTTCAATAGTAAACTTCAGTGTTTGTTGAATGGCGCAGGCGTTACGCACCAGTAACCCACGAAGCTCAGTTAAATTGGTCACCTATGTACCGTGGATAAAATATAGCAGCAGATTTGTAGTCTAGCATTCTGATATATTTAGTACGCTTAACTTAAAGATGTAAACTGGTGAAACATCACAGGTGTTCAGTCTGACAAACCAGTTCCGGCCTTTATCAACAAGCATTGGCCTGCCTGTCGGTGCAGGGGAGTCATGCACCACCACCAGGCACAGTAACCATGTCCAAACCAGATCAAACCTAAAAGGGTGGTATTGTTCAGCATTGAGAATAGAACCGTATTTGTGCTTCTGCGAATGTGAGGCAGAATAAATCGTGTTTGAGCAAGACAAAAACTACAGCTGCGGGGCAATGATGCAACAGATGTGGAAGAAGTGTGGAAGAAGGATTTTAATAGTGCATGGCAAAACAAAGTCTCTGAGGCCGCAGCAGCAATACACTGGTTTTACAGAAGTGTATTTTAGAGTTATACACAAAAGGAGTTTTTTTGAATAAGGCATTAAACTCAGATTCCCAACTAGCTGCAATAACCCCTTTTCTGAGGGAAAATGTATAATGGAATCAATCATTGATTGCATAATGACCACGAAGAAAGAAGATTAATTTGATCACATCAGTGGAGAGTTTTCAAAAAAGCAAATGTAATGTTGCGTAATGTCAACCCGTGACACAAAATGCAAAACATAAGACAAACAGAGAAGTATTCTCTTTAGAACTAGACCAAATCTATGCTGTGGATTTTCTCCAAAACACTACTGCTACAGTCCATTTCCTCTGTAAATAGTAAACTAGGCCTATAAGAACAAAAACTGAATCAAACAGGAACTCTTAACTGCAAACTCTGGTAAATCACAAGACAGTCACTCAAAATTAGACCAGTTTTCTGATGCATATTTAAAACAAACCTCCATCATCTTGAACAGTAACATTGTCACTTTAACACAAGCAAGTCCTCCAAAGCTCTACATAACAAGAAACAAGAAAAGATCATACCTTCTACCTCAGCGATTCAGAAGCGCTGACTCAATATTCATCGTGGTTAATCAGTCAAAAGTTGTGGTGGTAATGTGTGCAGGTTTTTGGCCACATGGGAGGTGGCATCGGGCCGGACAATTGCACTCCCATAGCCTGTTGAACTCCTTGATGAAGGGTTGAACCAGGACTGGCTCCTCAGTGATGAGGATGTTCTCCATGTTTCCCTGCACTGCCGTCAGTGTCCAGTTGAGGGAGCCGGTGATGAGCAGCCGGCTGTCCACCACTGCAAACTTGTGATGCATGTACACAGAGCCCATGCTGTAGCGCACGCAGACCCCTGCTGAGTAGAGCGGATGGAGAATATGTTTCACTGCCTTGCAGTATGTAATCCTGGGTTGTGTACAAATAATATCAACGAGAATATGGATATGTTAAATACTACATAAGTGTTTATTGAGAATATATAAAGCAGAATGTTGGTGGATCATGAATGAATTTTCCTGCACTTTAGTCCTGGGAGCGCCTCTAAGATCGAAACACCAAAATAAGAGTTTCTAAATAGACAGTGCATTTAAACCTCTGCACTTTCACTAGATAGACCATTCAGTGCCACTTCATCGAAAGCTTACAACACTCACCACTTAACATTTAAGGTCACCGAAATGTTTTCATCCTCTTCAAAATCATGAGCAGAAGAAATCCTATCAAAGCAGCTATCCGACAAATCTGATAAGCAAATTTTAAACTATAGGCCTTTGTATCTATTTCACTTGTCTGATTTCTGGCATACTGTTTGTTCAAAATAACATGACACGGTACGGTTCATGTTACTGACGCTGATATCAGCTTCTGAAACCTCAAAATATGTGCATTGTTGAGTATTTCAACCTGAACTAAACTAACCGCAATAGCTATTTACTTAATACATATTATACATAAAACGAGCATATACATTTTGGAAATGATCTTAGACAGAAGCATTACTTTGGTAGGGTATGTGATTTCAGTTTGCATCATTTTTAGATTGGACTGCAGACTAAACTCACAGGGAGATTAGATACGCAGGTTCTGTCTTGAAAGGTAAAGTGCATACCCCTTTCAAAAAAATGTGAAAAACAATTACCACAAATGTGTTTTTAAGAGTCAATTTTCTGAGTATTTCTCTTCCAAGGAACATGCCCCCTTGACCCCACCCCCCTCACTGCTCTGTGCAAATACCTTCTTGGCTTTTTAAAATAGTTTCAGCTCAAAGTGAAGAGAGACAGAAAAACGACGGGAAAGAGTAAATGCAACTGGCAATTAAAGTCTGATGTCTTTCCAGCTTTGACCCCAGAATGCAGATGGTCCAGATGACGTCCCTTTCATATAATTTTCCCTGCCTGCACGCATCAGTAAATATCTCCCTTATGAGGGAAATGTTTTATAAGCAAACTCTGGACTTCCACCACCAGTTACAACAAAATACGCCAAAAGCCCTTTTTGAGGATAACAGGTTTTCTGCAGACAATGACAAAACATAAGATACTGTATAAAAAAGGAGTTGATTGTCCTTTTGCACCAAAGCGGTTCTCATGAGGTTTGCAGTCAACATACGCGTGCACTTAGAAACACTTTGCCTAATGAAATTTGCTGCCTGGCTGCCAATTTCTTACTTACTTAATTCTTACTTAACCATATGCAGTGGCAGTAATTTATTAAATGCAGAGGGCTGAGAGGGAAAGTGAGACAGTTTGAGCCTGACACGTGACACAAAATCTTTCATAGCTTTCAGAGTATGATTACTCTGACTCACAGGAGGGCTTGTAGTGGCAACCTCCATTCACCCACACAGTTCCTATCAGCTCTTTTTCACCAATAAGGACCCATTTGAGACTTTCTGGAAATGACACTGATATTCTGAGAACACAGAGTGAGCACCTTTTGTTGAGTAAGACCCGTCATCCTTCTCATATTTCAAGTGAAATCTGTCCACAATGACCCCGCAGAGGATGTTGTGAGTTTTTCAACAAATAATATCTAAATAAAGAACTAAATATGACCCCCTGGGCATGTATTATTGAATGTTTTTGGCATAAAAATGCTTCATCACAGTGACTGTTACAGTCACACAGCATGAAGACATACACTTCACGGAACAGATCAGTTTCCCTCACCGGTCTTGCGGAGGACCCCTATCTGGGAGCCAGTGATGGCGGCGTAGTTCTTGTCAGTGAGGACTCGGATGGTGACGCCCCGGCTATGCAGCGCTAGTACAGCCCTGCTCAGGTCCATGTTGGAAAAGGCAAAAACACACAAGTCCAGAGAGGAGGAAGCAGACAGGATGCGGCGGAGTAGACGGGAGAAAGAGGTCTCTACACCATGAGGCAACGAGCAGAAACAGGAGCTGAAAGAGCAGAAAACAAGGAATAATAAAGAGTGTACCTTCTTATTGAATCATCTGCTGATATTTCATAGGGAATACTAAATATCCTCCATGCTATTTTCTGATATTATTATCCACCTCTCACCCAGGTTGTCCAGAAAGTAAGGAAACTGTGAGGTTGCAATAGCAACATACTACTTGGAAAGAAATGCTGTTAAGTCAGTTGTACTGAAAAGTGAACAGTTTTCAAGCCAGAAAAATATACAAAAAGCCCCAGTGGTATTGTTCATACTTAAGTTTAAATCTGGTTTTTCTAGGTGTAAGTTTATGTGAAAAGCGATTGGGATGAAGAACAGCAAATGCAGACTAAATCCACTTACTGAAAGCATCTAGGGGCTGTGGATGTATGCATTAGTAGCCATTATCACAACACACTTGACAGTGATACAGAGAAAAGCCTATAGAGCTTCCTTTTACTCAATACGGCAATGATGTTTCACTTACTACGACGAGGAGGGAGTGAAGATGTGCTCCACACAGGCCACCTCTGAGGGAAAGAAGAGGACCTCATTGAGGGTTCCTCCAGCTGGCCTGAGGCGACGGAGGAGCCAGCCAAACAGCTCCAGACTGAGAGAAAGGGCCACCACCCCCAGGCCGACCACCTTCACCGTCCACATCACTGACATTTACTACATAACAAAATAATGTATAACAAACAAGCATGTAGCATAATGCAGAATTTCTTTATATATGGTCATAAAATGTTTTTGTGAGTTTTGTGTTGACATTTTCATACAGGTCTCATGAATAGTAAAATGATGGTTGATGATCCAGCTTCTCAACTTTGAAAATGTGCTGCTTTTCACGATAGTTTATATCATTGTAAATGTTATATATTTGTGTTGCAGTCTGTCGACAAAATAATCAGCACATCAGTTGATGATGAAGCTCTAATATCGTGTATATCAAATACGGAACATCTATATCTCTGCATGTAACCTCTATGAATGTTGTTATAATCGTGCACAAATACACGTACTGCATATTGTTTGTTATATGAATTTGAGAAATTATGTATTTTGCAACATATGATTCACCTTCTTGTCCAGGGTGGAAGGATATTTACTCAATTTACCTTCACCCTGCGCCCTTGTAGGTACTTTTGAGGTACTTGTACTTGAGTATTGCCATTTAGTTACTAGCTACTTTGCAAAGTCAGATTGTTAATACAAAATACAATCAACTCATAAATTATGATGTAGCCATTTGTATGACTTATGTATGTATTTTTGGTAGGTACTAAAAATTATACTACATAAAGTTAGTTAAAATTAGCTCCACCTTTACCAGCTGCTACATAACTGATGGACACATCAATAACCATCCATCCATCCATTAACCAAACTGCTTATCCCGAAGGGTCGCAGTGGGGGGCTGGAGCCAATCCCAGCTAACATTGGGCGAGAGGCAGGAAACACCCTGGACTGGTCGCCAGTCAATCGCAGGGCAGACAAACAGACATTTAGGGGACACACACACCACATTCA
>JAVQJF010066710.1:0-79986 GCA_036023855.1 Gadopsis marmoratus | reverse complement strand
TGCTTTTCTTACAATTTAACTCAGGAATGATTGTTGGTTTACAGGGAATCCGACGAGGCACAGTATGTTCTCCGGGAGTGGGGAGGGGGGGGGGAGAGAGACTGTAGATTCATTTGGTTAATATTTCATAAAGCTTACAAAGGCAGAGGGCATTTGAGGCTTTTCAGATTATTTGTTCTCAGCCAATATTACACACCACGGTTGAGCTGCTGTGCCACTGTGCTGCAAAGTCTACAGCTCTCGAGCACAATGCCAAGACAAGGCACTTGCTGTTAAAAGTGTTTGTCTGTGATAGCGTTGTTTGTGAAATGGGAGCCGTTCAGATGTACTGCTCCTTTTTCCTTTTTGCCGTGGTCCGATTCAAAGGGGCCAGTTCACGCACGGCATCGTATCGCTCTCCTGAGTGCTGATAATTGCCAACAGATTTGTATTAATATCCTCACTTGTACTCTTTGATATCAGCTGATTCATTTTGAGTCTCCGCTCAGCTCTCACGCACACCTCGGCTAAACACAGAAGTACAATACAGCATTGCTTGGCAGCTTGACAAACTGACAATCCCACTCTCAATCACTTCCTCCCTCCCTCCCTCTCGCTCTCTCTGATAGAGCCGTATATTGTAAACAACAAGACTGTAATCAGCGCAAACCTAATCAAATCATTGCTCCAACAAGCAGCCCTGGCTGCCGGGCTTCTATGAAACACATCTCCGACCAAGAGGCAGGCTGCGTGTACAGCAGTATGTACTGTAAACAGCAGCTGCATGAAATGTCAGGAGAAGTAGGATTATTTTCGAAAATGTCACTGACAACATAATAGCTCAGTAGAAGCGTGTCTCGTGCTATGTTTGTATCTCATGTCAGCAGGTGTGATATCCATTACACTCTGTGTGTGTTTCTGAGTGTGCAGTAATAAAAGCTACCGTACACGAATGTGAAAGCAAGCAGAATGCTGATGCTGTTGACTGAAACTGGCGTGCGATTGGCAGAGTCTACAAGCCGTCAAGTTGGCCATTAAAGTGTGTGTTTTATATCTGCACAAGAAAATGCACATCTCCAAACCTTCTCATTATCTGTGGCAGGAAAGCTGCCCGGGCTATGGGACAGCTCGTGTGTGTGTGTGTGCGTGTGTTTGTGGCGTGCGCTTAGTTCAGACTCAAGCTCGTTC
Organism: Gadopsis marmoratus; assembly: GCA_036023855.1. Taxonomy (NCBI): domain Eukaryota; kingdom Metazoa; phylum Chordata; class Actinopteri; order Centrarchiformes; family Percichthyidae; genus Gadopsis; species Gadopsis marmoratus. Next base: position 78,819 of record JAVQJF010066710.1, on the reverse strand, counting down.
CAAGATTTGGTTAACCGAGTTGGCTCGCCCAATCACGTTGCCACAGAGTGTGCAGTTGCTTCAGCCTCTGTTTCATTTAGTGGCACCCACGCTGCTGTCCTCTCGCCATGAAAACGCACACACACTCGCGCTTTCTCGACACTGTAACAGACACATACACATGTGCGCGCACACAGCTGAATGAGAGAGTGAGAACGGGGGACAAATGAGAGAGTACCAATTAAGCGCCTCAGACAGTTCTGCCAACATGTCAGGGGGTTGGAGGCGGAGAGAGTTTGTGTGTCATGTGTTTGTGGGGGGGGCGTTTTGACTAGAGCAGTGGCCTCTAACTTTGTGTTTTACTAAATCAGTTTTGTACTTTTCGGGTTTATAAACAACTCATTGCAGCGAGGTGTCAGTAACCTGCTGTGGAGGCTGGCAGTCATCAAGCGCTTAACACATTTTTTTTTTTTGTGGACAACTTTTACACCTCCGACCGACAGCCCAAAACCCAGAGATATTTAGTCGATATATTATATAAAACATAAAAAAGCAGCAAATCCCCGCATTTTAGCATTTCTGCTTGATGATTGAAACGATTAATTGATTATCAAAGTTGTTGTCAGTTTTATGCAGAAAAGAAAGTCTTTGTTTTGCTTTCAGACGTTCATGTCAGCAACCAGTAGCAAACCCTTAATCCAAACATTTTTAGAGACAGAAAAACTCTCGGCTCTACTGCCAAATGAAGCCTCCTCCTCGGTTCTGTGTTCATGCTGCGAAACAAAAGGCTAGTTTGGCCAAATCAGGACTGACATCATTGGCAACAGCTGCAGGCGGCATGCACTGTGTTTCCGCGTGTGCGTTTTCTGTGTCCCTGTGTGTTTGCGTCTGCGTACGCGTGGGTTTGTGTCTGTCAAGATGAGGTGACCTGATTGCTCAGCTGAGCAGTGAGGGAAGACCCAGCCTCGTGTCAGAGTGGCACCAATAACAACCACAGGAGATGGACCACAATGCACCCCGGCTGGCAGCCCCTCCCTCTCAGACGGCCTCAGTGTTTTGTGTATGTGCCACGCTTCCCCCTCCTAGACATACACACACTCAACACTGGCACTCCTGACCATGCCAAAGCAGATTTGGAGATGAAAAATGATCCTCCACTGGCTGTGCACTGTTGTATCAGCTCCCAGCTATAGAGTGGTGGGTCAGGCCAAATCCTGTTTAAAGAGCCTTTTTCCTTATTGTTGTGGAGATTAGGCTAGTTACAGCTGGCCCTCACCTCTCCTCTCCTCCCCTCTCACTGGCCACAGTTAGTCCAGGTCAGTCTAACAGCATTTTGATCCCATTCCTTTTAATAATTTCCACGTACAGTACATACTTTCATTCATTTATTTGAGAAAGGAAACCAAATAACATTTTACTGCTTGAAGTGGGAGCTTTTTTTTTACTCAACCAGCTACAGGGTCTGACAGTCTGTAAAACCTGCAATGAAACATGTCTCACTTTGCCTCAAGGAGCTGTTAACTCAGTCAAATGAAGTGAATTTGTTTAGGTTTCAGTAGAGAATTTAGCCATTACATGATGGCCCTAAATACTGTTTGAAGAAGCCTTTCAATTCTGAGAATACAGTTTTAGAGGACCTGCTGAATTTGGATCGTTTTCAGCATGAATATTGGCAGCTTTAGTATAAAAAGGTATTAGTTTGGGCCTTCAGAAAACAGCATCAAGCGAAAACTGTTTTTCGCTGTTTTTTTTTAGTGCCAGTAAAAGGTGGGTAGCCTCATCATTCACCCCTCCCAAGCATGAGCACATAAAGTGCCTTCTCAACACACACAGACACACAAACACAAACAGAAATGGTCCCCAACCCCCTGGGGCCTCACCTCAGTGGCCCTGTGGCGAACCGTGTGTTTGTGTGTGAGGCTTAATAACCTTACAAGGTCCATCCCACCCCTGCTGCTCTGTCTTATTACTCCCTGTACCCTTTCTGTTTTGTCCAGAGGAAGGAAAAAGAGATAGGATGGATTTCAAGCAGAGCCTTGGGGGGCTGGAGGGGGAACAAGTCTTAGAATGAGAGCTGCAGGGCGGGAATGGTGAGCGTGAGGAGAGCTGGGGGAGAATATCGAGGAGAATGAAGCACAGAGAACGCAAAGAATGGATTGGAAGGTGGGGGCCAACAGCAGTATTGACGTAGTTCAGATAATTGAAGGATTAGTATATCCACAATGAGTATGGGGCTGCTGCTCTCCCTTTCACAACAGCCAGTGGTGAAGTGGCTCCTATTAATGAAGTGTGAAAAGGGCACACTTTACATACATGTACACACCACATGGACATGCCATTTATGCTGTACATAGGTTCTATCCATTCATATGATGAGCGTGTGTTTTGTTCCAGCCTTTGAGGGCAAGTTTCACCTAAACCCACCTCCTCATTTGTCCTCGTCCCTTTCTGCTTCAGGACTGATTACTACATGTCCTTAAGAGTTGTACACATGTACCAAATATACGAAAAACACAACAATGTGCCACACCATTGCCATGTTCCTTCATCACGATCAACATGGGCACTGTAGTTTATTTCCATCCCACATACACAAACCTTCTGCTGTAAATACTCACTAGGGCACCAAACGTGTATTAATCCACAGCTGAAAATAGTCACCAACAAACACACTATTTACTGTTTGAGTAACTACACTACACTGCCCAGCTGTTTTAGGAAATTAAATTAAAAATGAAACTATATATTTGTGTCTTGATTTTAAAGATTTCTATCATCATTATAGGAATGATTGGGCACCACAGACGGGATATGGAAGTTGGAAAGTATTGACAGATGTGTTAACACATAGTTGCTCTTTTTATGGGATTTGTTTACATCAAAAATATTGAAAATTGCAAGATATGTCAACATGTTTTTCTAAAAAACTGTTTTTTCCATTAAACAAAATGCACCAAACGTTTCAGTGCATCAGTGTTTAAAGTTGTTTGAACACAGGCAGCTGAACGAGAACTCTGCCCAAATAAAATTCACTCTAATCTTTAAAAATTAAAGTTATGATTGAGTTCAGGAAATATTTGATTAAAAGAATAAATGAGCTCCAAGAACCTGAGCAAGAACCTTTGGTGCTTTCTTCAATACTCGATTCTATGGACACATTTCGGGTTAGTACTGAGGTTCGATACCCAGCGCTAGTGTTTACGTGCAATGGGTGCCCGACAATGGGTGCAAACTCTTAGATGATCCGCAGACGTCTTCTCTGCTTTGTTTTGTTTTTCAGAATTCTGCCTCTCATAATTTATGGTGAGGTTATCACCCACCCACATGAGGCCACATACAGATGAACATACACAAACACACATGGAGTCTACTTTCTTAATGATCAAGATCTGAAAAACACATTGGTCTCGTGTCATGCGCCTCCTCCCCGTCTTCTCTGTACTTTCTTTTTTGACTCTGACCGTCCGTTAACAAAGACTTGACACGTCTGCTGGAGACGTGAGCTGTGTAATACTCACTGTTTCCTTTGTTACTCTCTCCAGACACGCACGCACTCGCCCACTGCAGCAAACACAATAGACAGTCATTGCAATATTTGTTGCACATGTTGAGGAATGCTTGTTTAAAGTGTGTATGAGGATAATGATACACAAGACTCACTTGAGTGCTGGTTTTGAGCGTCACTGAAAGCGCCTTTATGTGCCTGTTGAATTATTTGTTCCTCATGTGTACGTTAGTGCATACCGTTGTAGATTGAACAGGTGTTTCTGGTTGTGTGTGACTCTGTGTCCGTGAGTCCACATGCATCAGTGAGAATCCAGAGGGTCAGGTGTCTGTCTGGTTTCACGTTAGAGTGGAAACCCAAAAGAGGTTAAAGTTTACTCCTTTTTGAGGCACGGTGAGGAAAGGGCTGGTTTGGCTATGCTAACATACACACACACATACACACACGGGCTAACGTCATGTGAAATTGATGATTATTTTATATTGTTGGTTTTATTGAAAAACAAGAGTACAATGAATACACCGCATGTACCTTTACACCCTCACAAATGCTGTGAACGCCGTGTAACAGCTGGAGGTTATTGATGGAATTATCCACATTCTGCCATCCTTGTGCTTACATTTTGACATCATCCCAGTTATTTTCATTATAGGATGAATCAGCTGGTTATATTCTCAATTGATCAGGTAATCATTTTGGTTATACAATTTTGTGAAAAATGGCTCAGTTTCCCAGAGCCCAAAGGGATGTCTTCAAACTCCCCATTTCATCCAAACAGAAGTCCAAAAACGAAAGGCGTTTACCTTTTTTAATATCCTACAAGACAAAGAAAAACATTTCTGCTTTGAAAAATGACTCAAAACGATTAATTCATTCAACATTCATTTTTTTCCTGAATTAAATTTTTCAGCAATTCGTAATTGATTTCTGCACCACAGACATTCTTCCCTTTTGTTTTCGTCATTGACTTTTTGAGAAGGTAATGAATGGAGGTAAATACCATAACACTTTTGAGGAAGTGCCATAATGCTAGTGATACAAGTGAATGTACATGGCAGTAACTAAAAACAGATGCTTCTGTGTCTGATACAGTCACACCAATGCACCTTTTGGTCTGAATGTTTTAATGTGTAAGTATTCTTGCACATTAACAAACATCTGATAAATCTGTGTGAAACTCTAACAACAACCACATCCTGGCAGTCTTAGATTAAACCCATTGTAACGTAGCAAGTGACTGGGTCCTCAGAAAACTTTGAGGCTTTAATAATTATTGGAAACACTTGACAATTTGACACGTCGGTGTGTCTGAAAAGCAAAATAACAGTGACACTAAAGTTGCATATGGCCTGCTGTCTGTCTTTGTGTCTTTTTCTGTCACTCTTTTGCTCCCCCTGGTTCTCTTCCATTCGCCTCCCCTCGCTCCTGCTCTCTCTTCTCTACCTCTCTTATACAGGAACTGGCCAATTTCCTGAGCCTGTTTTTCCATTTTGCTTCCCTGTGCGTGTATCTTTTACATGCGTATGTTTCAGTGTGTGTGCCTGTTCATCATCCTCTGTCTCTGACTGGCTCTCAGCTAACAGCTTAAACTGTCACAACAGTTTATTTTCATGGGAGCAAGCTGGTTTGAGAATGACCTAGTGGAGTTTGAGCCAGGATGGGAATGTCTTTTTTTTTTTTTTTTTTTTTTTTCTCTTTCAGCTTGATGGTCTTACATCAAAGTATATTTTGGAAGGTGTGTAAACGCTTCATTGATTGGCAGCTGTGCTGTTATATCTGCAGGTTTGACAGAAGGATTAGCAAAAAAAATTTTCCATAGTACATGAGACACTTGGCCTCATGCAAGACGGACAGATCTGTTTTGAATCTATTTCCACATTTTTCCGTGTCCTCTAATGCTACTTCTGACATTGTTATTTCTCACAGCAGGACTTCAAGCACTGCCGTGTGAAGTTTTCCTGCTTACTCTTGGGTGGCATTTTTGTGAATGAACTTTTCCCATAAATGGAGCAGAACAGGCAGCCGTATGTAAAAATTTTAAGGGTATCAATTATGCTAATGATCAAATCTCAGGAACACGCATGAACAGGTGGTATTCATCCAGTAACGAGCACTTTAATTTAACAAGTTAGTGGAGTCAAAAGAGTTTGATGTTTTACTCCTTGGATGACTAAACGTTTGATTTCATAGATTTGAATGTTTTTATAGGACACCGATAAAAGTATTATTAGGATTCAACTGAAGAAAAGCAGCGGTCACCAGTAAAGAACAACTCAAATGAAGGTACTCTAGCAAAAGCAGTCTTAGTTTTTTTTTCAGTGTATCATTAAACATAAGCATGAGTTGAACTCATATTTGTCAGTGTGGCCCTCTAATGGCCACTTGTCCAGCTGAGGCAGTGCGTCTTTGATCAAAGCTGACCGGTGTTTCCCTCTGGCTCCAAACCAGGCCAACCACAAAACAGAATATTGCAAAGCCTTGCAAATGTTTTTCCTATTGAGATTGCGGCAATTACTATTAGACGTAAGGTTCATTTACTGCATGCCTGCTGTCGGTGTGTGTGTGTGTGTGGGGCCAGTGCTGCCTCAGTTGATGAGGGAGATCCTTATCCCCCCCCGGGCACAGTAGCTCATGGAAATCAATGTTTGATTTGCCGGCTACTTGATAAAGGATTTAATGCTGAAACATGCCACCACCCTCTCCTGCACTATTCACAGTAAAGAAATTGCCGTATTGAGTCCATTTGTTCATTTTGCAAAGTGATGGTATTTGCTGTGTGTGTGTAGGTGTTTGTGAATGTGCCGTCAGGTAATGAGATAGCCGTGATTACCTGACAGACCCCGTGTCCACTCGCTGCTGACTGCTGATGGATGTATGTGAGTATGCAGTGTCCAAAGTGGTGTATAACCCTCCCTCCCCCTCTCACCACCTCGGTGCTGCCTGCCCTCGGTGTGTGTATCGACCAGACTCTGGAATGGAGAAACGCCTGCCCAGCACACAAAATCAATGGCTGCTGTTTTCTCTCCTCCAATGGCCTCCTGTTATCTGCAATGAATACAAAGCACATATTGTAGCACACAAGATGCATATACCTCATCTTTATGTCCCCCTCCCCTTTCGCTAATGCGGCAGGGTCACAGACAACCCCACAGGAGATTGCGCTAAATTACAAGTCAGTTAATTAACTTAATTGGAAGAAATATGGCTCTCGCGGTTTGTTTTCTCATTCAGCGCGTACTTGAAGCACAGTCTTCTGTCACCTAACGAGACTTGAGTGAGACCTACGCTGCTGCAGCTTTCATTGGACTGCAAAGTTTATTATTTCTTATTCTATATAGGCTGTGCTGCACCAGCAAATAAAACGGGGCAGTCGAGAGTGTGAATCAAACATCATCCGTCTTCCATTGTGTTGAGTTGCATTAGCAAAGTGGCCAACAAGTGTTTATTTAGCCAGTGGGCAGTCCATTTCATTGCAGGCATGGGGAGAAGATCAAGCCTATTTTCAGCCTTACGCAAGTGTCTCGCTGTCTCTCACTGTCCTAAAGTCTTTCTGTCTGTCTCTCTGTCAGAGATTATAGGTGGCGGTGGTGGGAGGAGGAGGCAGATTAGCGGCAGCCGTCCGGTGGGTCCGTCTGTCTGCCTTCAGAAAATAGAATTCATTTGTGTGATCCAGATGTTTATGCTCGACTCTCTGCGTGTGTGTGTGTGGGCTGGGGGGCGGGGGTGTTTTGGTGGTGGAGGTGGGGGCTAGCTTACATCCGCTAGGCAGCTTTTGTACTCGCATCAAAGAGAACGGCCATGGCCTGATGACTGCGTACCTTGTGTAACCACCCTGACATAGTACAGTATAAACAGGAATGTGTACTTGTGTGAAGAGAACTGTCCACCTCTACTGTTGTTCCAGGAAGTGCTTTAGACATTCATTCTCTAATGTATAAGCTGCTTTAAAGATGTGGCACGCCTCTCTGTTCAGAGAAGGTCCACAAGTTGACTTTCTAACTGCCAAAAAAAAGTAAACAGACAACACATGAATGAATGAATGAATGAATAATGGAAATGGAATGGAAATCACAATTTTGTCATGTTTTATAGACTAAACTATTAGTCGATAATGACAGAGAGAGCAGACGGGGGCCGTGTTAACAGGCTGGGTTAAGGTTACTACAGAGGGGAGTGGGGTCCTCTGTTGTGGCTGGCTACTTCATGCATTCAGGATGGGAGCGGGGTTGATGGATGGACCCAGACTGGAGATCTCACGCAGGGCTGCTGGAGGAGGTGTGTGGGGTCCCTGAAGGAAGGACAGCGGGGGGAGAGGGAGAGAGAAAGAGAGAGAGAGGCAAAAAGACCTGTCATTAATCAACCTCCCTCCACCTACCACCTCTCCTCTCTGCCTCCTGTCCTCTCTTTATCCCTCCTGCCAACCTTCCTCCATCCCCCCCCTTCCCACTTCTTCCTTACCATTTTTTGTTCTAAGTCCAAGTGCAGTCCTCTATTGTAAGCGGCCCTCTCACAGCCTTTGGTTTGCAGTGTACTCAGTCCCAAACATCGCTTTGGGAGGTGTTTAATGCTATTACGAGGTGGCAGCCTAGGCTCTATGCCCTCCAACAAGGAGAGATGGACTCATGCCGGGGCTAAACACGACTTAATTCACTTAAACTCGGGTGCTTCTGCCCCCCTGCCATCAGCCTCTTAACTTCCTGGTCGGCGCAGCCCTCTAATGCCCGCCTGAGACTGCTGTAATGTGAAGGGTTTCTCTTTTTGTTGCTTTGAGGTCAGTAAGAACATTACGAGGTGCTTTGACAGGTCAGAAGTCTTGGCTGGAGCTGGTGAGCTGGTGCTTTTATTCGCTAGCTGTACTTCCCCACCGCGTCTGGCTGAGGAGGGTTGGCCTCTCTTAGCTGCCGGCTTACTGGCTGTGAATTGATGGGTTCAGTGGATAGGAGGTAAGAATGGTTGATATGATCAGCTGTTGTCCTGTAAGAACAGGAGACAAGAGCTGGTCATATGGTTGAAATTAAAAACTAAATGCCAAAAGTTCAGTTGTTTTCAAATGTGAATATTTTAAGATTTCTTAGTCAGACAAAACAAGCTATTTAAAGATAAAAAGTCATCTTGGGATCTGGAAAGTTGTGATGGAAAGCTTTCAGTATTTTCTGACATTTTATAGACTAAATGATGACTTTATTAATTGCTAAAATAATTGGCAGATTAATTGACGATGCAGCCCTAAAATCAGTATCATGATATTAATAAGGATATTTTTCCGATATTGCCCAGTATATTGCGGCAACAATATAATACAACAATAACAATCAGCAGTCATTAACCAATCATTAATTTGGACAAGAGAAAGTTGGATTTGAATTATTGCCCAGCCTACAAGAGACGCAATGAATCATGCGTCAACACAAACACAAAAGCATAACTCTAAGTATTGAAATGACCATATACTTTGGATTTTGTATCTGCAAAAAGAGTTCATCACTCTCAGTATACACAGTTGATTCAGATGAAGTCTTTCAGGCATGGTAAGACATTTATATCAATTATGCAACACACCACTAATAGCATTAACAACAGTAGCCAAAACAGAGGAATAATTAAACATCTCTGCCTCAGCCCACCCTTCTCTATAAACAGCATTTCTCCTTTATCTGCAATCTCTTGCCTATATATTAAATGAGCAACCGTGTGGGCTCATTAAAAATGCATGTTGCGCATTGAGCTTAGGAGACCAATTATCCCACCTAGCTCCTTTTTACAATGGCTGATAATAAAAGCCCCTGCAGTCGGCCACTCCCCGATTGCCTCACTGCCCCAACCACTCTCATCCCATGCATCTCTCCCTCTTTCTCTCTCTCTCTACATCTCCCAGTCCAGACACCTGTTGTCTTCACACCAGATCATCAGTAAACAGGCTTTTCACTGGATTTGATGGAGTGCAGTGTTTTGATCTGTTGGGATTTGGGTGTGTGTGCGCTGTAGGTGGCAGTGGACAGTGGCATTACAGGGAGAGGCAGACATTTAAGTACACACACACACAGATGCCCATATGTAATATATAGATGATATAGATTAGACTGTTACAGCGCACATCATGCCTTTTGACAGGAGTGTCTTGAGAAGATCCGATCGCCTGTTTCCTGCCACATGCTGTACATCAAATATGGATGCGTGCGGAAGCAACTCCATCACTGGAACACTTTAAAGCCCCCATATGAGCAACCATCACTGCATACACATGACACTGTATAATGTATAACCCCCACCTTGTATTGTGCTCTCATTTGTATGTGCATAGCTGGCGGTGTATGCTTTGAGCATTAAACACGGGTAGTTTTTATCTCGCAGCAGGCAAGTAAACAGCGTAAGAAAAGAAGGCGATACTCAGCTGGTTCTCCAGAGCGCTGAAATCAGCCTTGGTGCTGAAATGATTTGTCTATTGATCGATTAGCCAGGAGACAGAAAGTTGAGCAACAATTTTGATAATCCGTTTGTCATTTAAGTCGTTTGTCAAGCAACAATGCCAAACAGTTATTGGTTGCAGCTTCTGAATGGTGAGAATGTATTTATTTATATCACTGTTATGAAGTCATCAGCGGGCATTTTTCATTATTCTGTGGCATTTCTTAGGCTGAACAATTAATCGATTAATGGTTAACTACTGCTGCATATGCGCTCCAGGGGAAATTTACGAAATCTAATAAATAAATAAATAAAAACCCTCAAGGGACTGTCACTTGGGGCTAACGTTGGGGCTAAAGACTGTAAGTTTGGAAATGATGGAAATCTGGGGGGGGTGGAGTTTGAAAGAACTTAACAGACATGTGTAGCCTGCTCCTCATCTCTGCTTGAGACTAGCAGCGTGAGGCTACATTAGCTGCTACTAGCATAACCTACCTGAGTCTCTGACTGAACTGTCTGTGGTCTTGTTGCAGTGTGGGTAATGTAGGCACCGGGTTCGAACAAGGAAGGACCATGATTGAAAAAGAAAACATCATGAGTCTGATGTTACTAAATCGGCAGAGTACTCTTTGAGTCAGTGTAATAAAATAATCAACAGATTGACACTGAAAATAATCATAAACCTACTTTGCTTTAGCGTGTCACTTTACTTTACTTTACAAAACCGGTCGAGGCCGGAGCCTGATTTGATTTGATATGTTCGCAGGCTGAGGAAAGCCGTCCTTCACTCCTTGTAGGTGTAAAATCAGACTGACTTCATTAATAGTCTGATCTAGATGTAATTAAGAATGAGCAGAGGGCGGCCGGCAAGGAGAGAGACAGTGAAGAGAGTCCTCCTCCCAGCTCAGTCCCTCAGGCTGGGGAGAGAAAAATTGAGAGAGAAGTAGGAGGAGGACGGTGGAGTGACCTTTTGATGAAGCTTGACCCTCTTTATGTCATCATCTTGTAGCAGTTTCTTCATGAGAACGGCCTGTTACAGCTGGTAAACACTGGGGGCGCTGGGCTATCACTGCGTTCGGAGATGTTTTAGGCTCATTTGTCCGTGATACGGACTTGCCTTTGTTTTGCATGCGTGTATTATCTGAAACACACCCATGCACACCATTTTTTTCTACACTCGTGTTTACGCGGCACTGGGTGGAAAACATAAATTGGAGACAGAGTGTTCCCCGTCTGCAGGGCTTGGAAGAGGGTTTGGGCTCGGAAAGCTGGCTTTCCTCTCAGGAAGTGTTGTTCCTCACTGCTCTCCATAAATACTGGAAAAGAGACCCAAAGAAAATGTCCCAGACTCACTATTTCCACTGTAAACACGCAGACATACACATATTATACTGCTCCCTCTCTCTATTTCTCTATGTGCCTCTTCTCTTGCTCAGGCAGAAAGCTATACATTTGCGTATTTGAATGTTCAATCTAGAAAACCAAGTCCTGACCTAGTATGCAGATCAGCTGCCTCAACTTTTGAACATAGGCTTGTTATTTTCAAGGCTTTGCAAAGTCCTAACAGTGTATATGAACACAAACAACTAGGAACCAGAGACCAAAACTTTATTTAATCAGTATTTCACCTTTAACTTTAAATTGAGACGAATTTTCAAGTCTCATGAAAAGTTTTCTTTTTTTCCACATTCAAAGCTTTTTATTGTAACGCTGCTGTCATTAGAAATGAAGCCCTGTTGTTGTATGTTGAACCCCTGGGTAAAAATGCCAGGATGGTGAAAGTGAATTACCTCTCATAGCAACGTAAATGTTATTTTTCAGTTGGATTGCAGTTCCCCTTGTGTGCTGTGCAAGTTAATAAATCCACACCGGCAAGGAAAAGAAAGAAAGCTCTTTCCATTAATTTTAGTTGTCATGGCATTTATTCCAGCACTGGAGCATTATTCTGTGAAAATATCATTGATGAGTCCCAAAGACTGCAAATAAGACTTGAAATGTTCACAGTTTATCATTGTCACAGCTCAGATTTGGCAACAGGGTGCAGGACTCGGTAATGTATCACAGACAAGTTGGCCACTGTGGTTTTGCTGCAGGTTTTTTTCAATAAGCAAAGTCCCATCTCTGCCTGTCAGTCAGTTGTTTTTTTTTTTCTCCCACATTGAGATGACACTGCAGATTCAAAACAATGCTGCAGATGATGGGCTTTGTTGCAATACCAGCCAGACGTTACCTTTTTGCTGCTATTCCCTCCACTGTGGTTAAAACACTGAGCTCACTTTACCACCCAGCTGGCTTACACAGCACCCTAACCTGTGTGCAGAGAGGGAGAGAGTCGGAGTGAAGGAGTGTCAGAGAGACACAGAAAGAGGTTAGAAACCCTTTTTTATTACATTTCCTCCGCAGCGAAAGAGGAGGCAAGATGGACACTCCATATCTCCCCGCTGCGCCAGAAAACTCATCTAAATGGAAAACACATTGTCTTCATTATTTTGCAAGAGCTGAAAGAACAGGGTTGTCATGGTAACAGCCATCTGAGTGAGCGTAAGCGGGCGGCCGAGGGGCTGGTTTTAGGGCCAGAGGAATGGAGAGAGAGCGAGAGAGAGAAAGAAAAGAGGAGGAGGAGGAGGAGTTGGGAGGGAGGGAACAAGGAGTCAGGAGAGAGAGGGAGGGGGGTGCTGTGGTGGAACGAGAGGAGAGGGGGACTGAGATGAAGAGGGTGGAGATGGAAGGAAGACAATAGAGATGAAGGGAAGGAAAATAGGAAATTGTGGGGTGAAACAGAGAGAAAGAGGAAAGAGAGCAACGGGTGTGATGGAGAGAAGATGGAGAAAGAGAGCAAAGGGTTTGTGAGAGGAAGCAGGGAGTGTCTTTTCCAGTGGAGCCAGACAGTGCAAATGGCCTGTTAGTGGCTCTCAGAGAGCAGTTCAGAGGCCTTTTATTAATTTCAAGGGGAAGCAAGATGGTAGATTTAACATCTTAGGAAATCTCTCCCGACTGTGTCTCACTGCAGCCCCACTGGTGCTCTGTGTATGTGTATAATATGTGCATTCTGATGTACAGTCAAGGGAAGAGCTATCGTTGCCCGCTGAGCTAACATTAGGAGACTTGGTGCTTTGGTAAACACGTTGAGGGGGCGACAGGCTCCTCTCTGCTCCCCGGCCACTTCTGCTCAGCCAGCGCCCCAGCGGTGATCGACAACCTGCCTGCTGCTGTCTTTATTAGTTGCTCCCCTAGAACCGCCCCTGGCATCAGCAAGACCAACACCTTAACGCCCTTCATCAAATATTTACCCCCTTCTGAATCTGCAACGGGCACCAAGGCCAAAAAAAATAAAAACAAGTGCCAAGGCGATATCTAATCCAGACCGATCCCCTCTCCTTGTCAACTTCATTGTCTTTCCTCTCTGTTCTGGGCGGATTTTCATGACGCTCCTGTCAGTTTAGCATCAACTCGAGGATTAGGGCTGTTGCCACAGAGGAAGGGACCTAGATGATTGTTTATTTACAAGTTGTATCCTGCGTCTCTGTTATATAGCCAGTGGCGTTAATGTGACTGAGGCCTGACACGACATCGTTTTGACAGCCGTCGGGCGATTAAGGAAATTAAAGTAATTGCTTAAGTCTTTGTCATGTAAATACTTAGAACCTCCCTCTGGAGTATTTGGCTTGGCACTGACATCCATTGAGATCTGACATCCAGCCCTGTGCCTCTTCAAAGGAGGCGTAACATTATCGTTATTGTTTGTGGTTTGAAAATGGGATGGAGATGCAGAACCGAGGCACATACTGTCAGATTAGATTTTATTTATCGCAGATGAAGCCATCGTAGTTTTCAAAAATGCATTGAATATTCAGTTTTTTGTGATGGGGTCAATCCACAGTGTTTCCCAGCAAGCCACTGCGGAGTGTTTTCTCCAGAAGAACATCCACATCCATTGAAGATAAATGTTTAAAAGCCATCCAAGCTTTGCAGGATTTCTCTGCGCTGAAGCCGTGGGGAAATTATGTTTGTTTTTTTCTCTCATCAGTTGCCTCCAGATGTGCAATCATGGTCGAGGGAGGAGCGATGGCTGTGGCTTGTGATTGACCAGCATTTAGGGGAAGAGACAGCGTGCACTCGGTCGGCTGCTCTGGCTGGCTGGCCGGCCAGCTGCGTGGCTGTCTGTAGGTCTTAGTGATTCATGTCACACTGTAATTGGTTTACCTGCTCCCTGTATGTCTGCGCTCTGAGTGGACCAAAACAAATTACCCAGGGATGACCTCTCGCCATCTCTCTCTCCTGCTCTGCAACCATTTCCCCCCTATCTCTCCCTGTACGTTCCTCCCTGCCTCCCACTACATGTAATATGTTGTATGAGTGTGTTTCTCTCTCGCTCCCTCTTCCCACTACGACCTGTCTCATCTTCCCGCACTCCCTTCTTCATAACTGGAATCTCACAAGCAGATCCACAGTAGAATAACATTGTAGAGAGAAAGCATATCGGAGCACAAACGCACATTAAAGCCTCTTGAGGCTTGAAGATGTGTGTTTCTCTGTCCGCCTGCTATGTCAAACATAATATCGACATGTTACGCACACATGCATGCGTGAAGATAAGCTGATAGGATGGAGTTTATGTAACGATGCTTGAGATCACAAATAAAAAAAACACACACACACACTAGTGGAGTGCTTTGTAGCACTAAAAGAGTGTTTTGTGAAGCGCATTAGCCTTTCAATGCTGTGCCAAATAGTACCTGCGTGGATTTTCCCTTCAGTGAATGAAGCTGGTGCTCTGTGTACACCATTAGGCTGTTTCATTTTCACAGCAAGCAGATGTTTTGTGTTCATTGCTACTCATACCCTCACTCTGACACAAAGTGCTGAACACACACGCACAGAGCAAGATGAATGAGCACACCATTCTCCCCTCTACTCGTGTAGGAAGGTCTCGCTGGTTATTTAGCTGTTTCAGTAAAAAATCCACTGCCAAAGGATTTCAGCGTGCAAAGCTTGAAAACGTGATTTGTTTGTATTTGTTGCATTGCTGGTTACGCATTGCTGGTTCTTTTATCAGAGGACCATGTACTGACAAACATCAGCCTTGTTCTAGTGCCCTTGAACAACTCCTTTATCCTGAACCAACTCAAGGCGCGCTCTACTGTAGGCAGGGTGCTAGAAAAATCTAAGGATTCTCTACGGTTTCTAGATAAACATTTGTATATCTTAGTAATATACCCTTCTTATTAAATGACATAGGCTTGTTGGTGTGTAAAGCGCATTTCTACACTACCTACCATCAATTAAAGCTCAGATTTTATATGGCAACATACCAGCCACATGATTGAACCATTTTCAATCCTAAAATGTAATAATATGTTATGTTGGTAGGTAAAAAAAACATTTTTGGCCAGCCATGCCATCATCCCATAATCTTCTTGAGGGAAGCTGTTGCAGGTATAAATAATAATAATGTAACTGAATGAGCAGTTCAGATGAGCAATTTTAAAAAGCAGTCCTTTCACAGCGGTGTAATAACCTTTTTGTTGAGTGTCTTCCAACAAATGGCACACATGCCACTTATTGGAACTGCGTTGTGCTTTACTGTGCTGGCTGCATTCTTTCACACTGATTTCAGCATGATTTCTAACTGGAAATGCTTAAGAATAGTTTTTATTTTAATAGTTTGAATTGTATTTGTCCCTTTTTTTTAAAAGATCAGAGGGAGACAAAAAGGTTGTTCTGCAGGAGCTGCAGCGCTGTAGGACGTTTTGTGCCACCAAGTGCAGAGAGTCTGGGCTGGCTGCTTTTTTCATAAGGAT
This sequence comes from Gadopsis marmoratus, assembly GCA_036023855.1. Taxonomy (NCBI): domain Eukaryota; kingdom Metazoa; phylum Chordata; class Actinopteri; order Centrarchiformes; family Percichthyidae; genus Gadopsis; species Gadopsis marmoratus. Next base: position 63,129 of record JAVQJF010066710.1, on the reverse strand, counting down.
TGTGCTTTTGGAGTGTCAAAGACAAGGGGGAGTGGAGGGCAGACTGGCACAGATATATTTTTGCTCTCCCTAATGACACCAATACCATTTCATGGCTTACTGAGCAGATTGAATCACACTCACTCTTTGTAAGTCTCACTCTCTGCCCCTGTCTCTCTGTTTCTCTTTCCTGCACACACTTCATCACTCTTTCTGCAGTCGGACTATCACATGCACATTCATATGCTACCGTACACTGATGTGTTACACTCACCCCAGTGGATGTTGTTTAATTGCATTTGGGTTAGCCGTTTTCCGGTGCTGAAACCAAAGGACATGGAATTTGTCAGTTTACCCATTCAGCAGTCACAGGGGGCGGTGTGTGAGCTAACAGCTCTGCTGGAGTCAAGCCCATAAGGTTAGCTTTACACAAGTCTTTCAGACTGCACTGTCAATCACTCTCCTCTCCTCTCCTCTCCTCTGATACACTGTCATCTCTCTCATATTCTTCTTAAAATGTACTAGACTGCTGTTATTCCACTTAATAAACCTTATGAGATTTATGCACTCTCACTGAAAAGGCTCAGTATTTCAGGCAGACTTATGATGGCCTGGTACAGTGATAAAGGCTATGCACTGGCCTTGTATCCCCCCTCACTCACACAATTGCCTCATCCCTTGTGCTTCAGTGATAGAATCTTGCCTTTCGTGACAGTGGAAAATCGTATGTGGCAGCCAGAACATACAATCTTCCCCAGCTGGTATTTATAGACAGCAACTGGAACATTCTATGGAATAAGGAGTTCATTCATTCATCGCTCAGGCTTCGTTGTGCTCATGGATGACCTAATTTTGTATCTCATGGTTAGATAGATGGTCTTTCCCTATAGTAATGCACTAGAGACAATGAAAACCAAAACATGGATGCGTGCAACAACATGGTCCTACACACACACACCTACACACCTACACACACACACACACACACACAAAAGAGAAGGCAAAGTGGCAACAAGCTTCAGTCTACTGACACTAGAGCTGTATAGTATGTGACAATGCATCATCTGGGGTTTTTGTTATGTTATGGTTTTGTTTTGATATGTGGCAGAGCCTTAGGGTCGGGTTGTAGTTGAAAAGAGCTAGTTCGTGTTGCAAGTGCGCCGGAAATCAAAAGTGTTGTTTTTCTGGAAGGCCACACTGGAAGGCTGAGTGAAAAGCCGTGGATAAGGGGTCACATTTTAGGACGGTCTTTCCTGGAAGACTTTCATAGTGTTGCACTTGGTTGTTCACAGGAAAAGTGGCAGCAATAGTTGCGCCAAGATTGAAAAAAGAGAGCTTGAGAGAGACGTTCAAGCCCTCGCTCTTTTCTCACCTCCACACAGCTGACCAATCACGGCGTGAACTGGGAGTGGATGTCAGATTGTCGGTTCCCTGGAAAGTTACAGAAATGGTCAGACATAGCCCATAACTATCGAACATAGTGGGTGGGTTCTGAATCTTTGCGACCATCTAACAAGTAGTTGTGGTGGAGTAGACTGGCAGCTGAAACCTGCAGAAACTTGACTTTTGGGCCGCTTGGGGTAGCGCAAACAAGCTGTAAACACAACTCTGACATATTAAGTAAATGCGGCGAACTTGTTAGCAAACAGTTGCTTATTTACACATGCAGCAGACAGAGAGCAACATTAGCATTCATTAGATGTTATGTCTCTGGGCATTGTCCAATATTCATTCTCCTTTTAGCTCTGTCTTTGGTTTAAATTATCATGAATCAAGAAACAAATGCAGTGCAGGTTCTAGCTTCTCAAATATGGTGCTTTGTTTCTTTTCTCTGTTTTGTATAACTGTAAATTAAATACCATAGGACCTTTGACTCTTAGACAAAACAAGCAGCTCGAAGACTTTATGTAATACTAGGAATCTGACAGGCTGAATGGTGAATCAATGATGCAACACATCTAACCATTAGGTTTATTTATTGTTTAATTGAATTTTGTTTTTAGTCTTAGCATCTTGTGCAAGCAAGAGCGTAAGCAGCGTGAGTGTGTAAGTATCTTGTAAAGGCAATAATCCCCAATATATTGTCATGCTGTGTTTGTCAACATATTCAGTTCCAGATATTAATACTAATATTGAAGCTGTACGATGGTGACAGTCCCTAACTGAAACCCAAATGTGCAGTATTGGCTAAATAAAAAGGGCCCCTCTGTGCTCACTTAGTACATGGTGCTCTTTTTTGATCTCACACATTGAGTGATGAAATAATCGGCTGCTCCCGGGGGTATCTGGTGGTGCATACCTGCAGTACTCCACAGCTGAAGCTCCATATTTATAGACGGCAACAGAGCAGCTCACATATCCCCACATCACAGCTGTTTGCATTGCAGTGTTGGGTGTCACATAGCTGCCCGGTGCTCCTGTGGTTGTCACATTAATACAGAAGATAAACAAACAGCAACATTTAGAGCTTATTTTTTTCCACCCCTGGGACAAGTCATTTCAAATTTTAATAGAGGCTGGTGGTTGTGATGCTGTGTAGAAGGCTGTGTTTTATGAAGGCCGGAGGGAGCGATATGACCAGTAGTTGGCTTTGCTGGGAGGGGAAAGAAGAAGGGGGGGAGATTAGTGGAGGAGAGGATTAGTAAAATAATGCAAAGAACAAAACAAGGCGGACAGAAAGTGGTATGATGTTGGAAGTAGGTTTATAGAAAATGAAGAAGCGGTAGCTGAGGACAGAGTGGAGTGGACCGGAGAATATAAAGGCAATGGCAAAAGGGACTGTCTGGCTATAGGAGTTTGCTACTAGAGATAATGGTGTGTGTGTGTGTGTGTGTGTGTGTGTGTGTGTGTGTGTGAGGGCCAGTGGCTTTTTACAGACACACTGAGAGCAGAGATTGTGGGTGGGAGGGAGAGGCAGAGAGAGAGAGAGAGAGAGGCCAGCACAGCTGAGTGGTGTTGATTGGCCTGTTTGAAAACACATAAACTGCAGACAGAGAGAGAAAGAGAGGGAGAGAAGCTCTGTGCACTGGGAGAAAGTGTCGCTCTGTGCCGTGCCACGCTGCAGCCCAAACCACATTAGAGCAAATGAATCCATTCCACCTCCTGTTATGGCAGCTCCCGCACGGGGCCCCAGGAAGGAGAAGGAGGGAGGGAGGAAGAGTGGCAGGAGGGTTGAGATATGAGGGACGGGGAGAGGAAAATGATAGAACGGAAAATGGAAGGTGGTGGAAAGGAGTCGCATGCTGGGTGGCTCTAATGATGTCTGAGGGCTATAGAAAAGGGGAGCAAAAAAGCACATGGTAGTGAGAGAAAGAAAAGCTGTGGCCATATAACTCAAGATGAGGCGGAGGAGAGAAGATCCCTCACTGTGTCCAGAGAGCAGGAATTATAGTTATGCTCTCCTTTTTCAGACTGTTGGTGAATAATGAAGACGATGTCTGGCCAGCCTTGACCTGGCTGCTCCTTTTTTATGTTGCTGAGCACTGCCCTCTATACTTTACATACAGGATAGACTGAGCATTAGAACATTATGCATTGAAACACCACCAAATATGTAATTTTCCATAGTATTGCATGCAAACCCATCATTATTTAACTTAAACTGAAAATCGTTTGTGCACAGACTATACTTCTTCCCTCCAGGGCCTCTGAAACCCAGACAAACCGCAGCATAACTTCAAAAATGTAGACAATTATAAGAAAACAGAGTATTTTAACCCAAAACCTTCATGTGTCTGCAGGACTGGTACTCCTAGTAGGGCTCATCATTTGAATCACAACACAACGGTTATTATAAATTTGTGTTTTAGCCCTATGTAGAGTTAGTTCTATTATTATTAACTTTTTCATTTATTTGCTGGTTTACATCTCTTTGTCAAAAGGACAAGAACCAGTTGCAAGATGTTGTTAACCTCAGCTCTAGAATTATTGACAGAAATCAGAGATCCCTTGCGAAACCCGATACTGAACAAATCCTCAAGAAGACGATTCTCAACATGTCCTGTTGCTACTTAAAGCTGATGCTATCAAGAATGTGTTTTAGATCGCTTGTATGTAAAACAGAAGTTTATTTATTACAGAAGCAATTAGACTTGTGAACAGCCTCCGCAGGCACTTTTTCACATAATGTGCCTTCTTGGTGTTTCCTCAACCCTTTGTGTATTTAAACTTTTTTTTTACATTATCATATTTGTATCTTTAGATTGTTTTATATGTTTAAATGAATTGTTTACTGTGTGCTTGCTTGCCTCAAATGGCCCCTTACAAAGTAAGAATTTTGAATTAAATTGGATTGAATTTGATGGTTTTGCACAAATTTGCATTGTCCTGAAAATATATATCTTGATGTTGGAAGATAACCATATTAATATGGTTGACACGGATTCCAACCATATTTCCCAGCCCTGCTCGTAATGTACACCTATACAATACACAGCTTTGGTGTGCAGTATGAGCTCCTGCGTAACTGCTTCCATGTGACTGATCACATTCATAAAGCAAGCTGCACTTGACAAAGGTGGTAGTCATTTGTCTGAAATGAGAAATCACTCATGCTATGAGTGATCATACCCTGTGTGTGTGTGTGTGTGTGTGTGTGTGTGTGTGTGTGTGTGTGTGTGTGCTGCTGCTGCTGCTGATAATTAAGAGATAATTTCACTCTCTTTTTCTTTCTCTCTCTGTCTCTTTTCCCCACTGAGCCTGGCCCTTCTTGCCCCCTTCCTGCCATACTCCAGTGCTTTTCATATTACTCTGCTTTTGTTTCTGAGCACTTATTTCTTGCCCCACTTCCCCCAGCTTGTTTTGCTCAGGAGGGAGAGAAGGAGGGAAACGAAAAGTGTGTGTGTGTGTGTGTGTGTGTGTGTGTGTGTGTGCTTTTGAGACTGTGAGAGAAAGAAACAGAAGCTTCCTCGGATGTTAGTATTATTTGTAGTTTGTTACTCTGCTCTGATTCATAGCAGCATCCTCCCACTGCTCTTTTTAAGGGGAGGTTGTAATATGCACGGCATAATTGGATGTGTAATCCTTTGCTTTGCACCTCTGGTAAGCAGTGCTGAGTGTAGCTGATTAAGATGTTTGGAAGACAATAAAGATTAAGAAGGCCCGTTGAGCAAGCGTGTGTGCATGCTCAAACAACGAAAGCAGTAGCCCAAAAATGTCTGAAACGGTAATAGAAATGTGGGGAAGCGGAGAAAAATCTCACACTGCAACCATTTTTAAGTTTTCTTTTTCATTCCAGCTGTAAGTCAATCTGTAGAGAAGTAGAGGCAGAGATGTCAACATTTTGCTGTTAAGACATTCACCTTGCTCCCCTTCCTATCATCAGTTGACAGAATGCTATGTTTTATTTCGATGGTAAACAAGGAGGGCTGAGGACGCAGAGCAGGAGGAGGGCTTCTGTCACGTCTCCACTGAAGCATCGTCTGTTACGCAACACATTTTTCCCTGGACGCACGTGGGGGGGGGGCTGCTGCTGGAGCGTCTGCCAGCCTGGCCAGTCAGTCAGGTGGACTGACTTCTTATCTCACTTACGGCACCGACTGAACGCAGCCTGGCCGGCCAGTCGCATTTCCACCTCACCTCATTTTCTTTTCAGAACCTGAGGGCCCGTCTTTTCATTGACTATCAAAAGCACTGCCCGTTTGTGAGAGGAGAAAGTGTGTGCATGTATGTGTTGGACATTGTGAAAGGACAACAGAGGGAAGGAGGGGAAGAAAAGAAGAGATTATTGGGTGAAAGACGCAGATTTCTCAACCCCCTCCCTCCAAACCTCCTCCTCCCTCTTCGGGCTTGGATGTGTTGGGACAGCAGGAAGGGGAGCTGGAGGAGAAACAGTTAATCAATAGCCACAAGGTCAAATGGCCAGCGCCGGGCTGGAGTGTGCCCTGTTAGCAGTCTGTGGAACTGCTTGGCTGCTGAAGGGGATTTGTAGCACTTGTCAGGGCTTAAAGGAGCCCTCTCTGGACCACTTGCTCCGGCTGTAGTGTGTGAAAGAGACATGCTGGTTAGCAGCAGGAGAGGGAGACATCTGCTGGATGCTGGGAGACACAGCACAGCAGAAATAGGCCACCCAAAGTTCTAGTTATATTATGTGCGGCCAAAGTGGCTTCGAGCTGTTTCGTAGGGACTTTTCACAGTCAGTCACCAACCACTGCAGCATCGTGTCCATGTAACCTGACGAGGCATTTTGCTGCCCACCGTTTGGCCACATTTGCTCCAAAATTCCCCCTTATTCATGCAAAGGAAATGGATCCGCTAATGTTTAAGACTTTGTGCAAATGCACTCCGGGTAATTCTACTCTGGTAATGCTTAAGCTCAGAGGATTAGCAATACACTCTTATTCTCAAGGTGTTCCTTTTGAAGTTTTACCTTTACGCTTAATAAGAGTGAAAAATTCAAGCTTTTGTGTTTACATGCTCTTAAGTGTGTGTGTGTGCGTAAGTGTGTAAGAGAGAATGAGACAGACAAAGAGTGCATACTTGCAATACTCTTTGTAAGATAAGCCCACCAGACTCGCACATAAGAACTCCCTGGCTGAGCACTATGCTTCTATCGTATTCGTTCTCTCGTCTGTTTGTCACAGCAGGGGATCTTGGGGGACCCTTTATCAGTTCTGAGCAGCCTTCTAGAGCCCCCCCCCCCTCAGCCCCCCACCTGTGGTTTCTCAGTTCGCCTTTGTGTGGAGGAATGTGAGGCGGACCAACGCTGATGGAGATAAACACAGTGGGATGGTGAGGGACGGAGGCCTCGCTGGCAAACCAGCACGATGCCTATTAATCCAGCATCAACTCATTTCTCTGAGATGGACAGAGTAGTGAGCACGGGGCTGAAATTGTTCTTGTTGATGGTGCTCACTGTTGGATCAGGACAAGATGCACACAGAAAGAAAGAGAAACCTTATCTGCTGTTAGATGAGGGCGTAAATTAGTTGTCTATGCCACACTGATAAACCTGACTCTGAGGTGTGCTTCTTTTAAAGCAAGATCATCCGTTGTGGGTTGCAGCAAGTGCTGCTGTGGAACATCTCAGTTTCATGCATTTGCCAAAAACAAATCAAACCTCAGCTTGAGGCGGATCAAGCCCTTCAATGAGTCAGTTCGTAAACAAGCTGGCTTCCCTGTTTGAGAATTTGTCAAGCTGCTAAAATGCAGTTTAAACTTCACAGGCTACAAACTCTTCACAGGGGTGACCTGACATAAGCCTCTTCTAACAGATGTACCTCTCCTCCTCCTCCTCTTCCTTTACAGAGTAAAAAACTTTTAATGGCGTCCCGGTAGAGACATCAAGATGAACACGTTACCATCAATGGACCGGCACATCCAGCAGACCAATGACAGGCTGCAGTGCATCAAACAGGTGTGTATAAAGACCCATGTGTTGCAGCCTGTATGTCCGCTTTTAACGTCTTGCAGACGGGCAAAGACACAAGAATCTACATTTCCTCTCCTTTCCTACACTCCTTTCTCTCCTCAGCACCTTATATGGGCATCGGTTTTTCTGGCCATTAGCTGCAGTCACACAGATCATGTTGCACAGGGTCATAGAGAGAGAGGGAGGCAAATCTGGCAGTGAGCACAAGAAGAGACTTCAAAGAGGCTAGCAACATAACCGACTCTACTTCTCTCTTTTTACCCCCTTCTGGCCCTGTGCTCCCTTACATCACGTTACTGACTCTTGACGTATGTGACCCTTGTTGTGGTTTTTGCTTCCTTGACTGCAAGCTTTCAGGAGACTTTCTCGCAGACAGAAAGACACAGTCAGTCAGACAGACATAACCCAGGGCTACCGCCTCTGCCTGTGATTAATAGTCTGCAAGAGCTGGCTGGCTGGCTGGCTGGCTGGCTGACTGTGGGCTTATTTGTTTATGCTATGTGGGTGTGATCCTTTATATCTCCCAACATCCATATGACACCGTGCCTTACAGTGAATGATGGGGCTTTGAGCTTGCGATTATGATGTGACATATCCCTTTTCTCTGTGCCCACCCTCCTCCATCCCAGCCCCACCTAAACTCCTGTGCACCCATTATAATAGCCTTTATATAAACAGGCACCTAATTCCTCCGCTCTATGCCACTATGCATGTCGCGATGTGCTTGACATCAATCCTGGAAAGCCTTATTTCCAAAATGTCAGCTTTCCTCAAATGAGTAAAAAACGTGGCAAAATTGACACTGCTCACTTCACAAAGCCTCCCCAATTATTTCGTCAGGCGTGACTGATTAGCCCTAAATTGCCCGAGTTAACACGTCTGGCTTAATAAATGCACTAATTGTAGTTCGGTTTATATACTCCTCTACTCTGCCTGTAATAGAACTCGTATTAAACCAGACTTCAAAGGCAGTGAGTTAGTCAGTGAGCTCTGAGCTTGGAGCAGCTCTGCTAGAAGGGTGTTGTTTTGGTTTGGGGAAAGCCGCTGGCAGAGTGCCAGGTGTTATGCTGTTTTTCATGCAGCCAGGTAGGCACTGAACAGCCTGATCCTTGACTGGCCTGAAAAGGGGTAAGTCAGTCCATCATCTCACAGAGGACAATCTGTCAAACGTCTGACTCTTTGTCTGCTGAAACCCCATCACCGCTGCTGCTGCTGCTCAGCCCTCTCCCACCCGCCTCTCCGTTCTTGTCCTCATCCAACCCTGGACAGCAACAACAACAAGAACAACTCAGGCCCCATCCTCCTCCCAAAAACTCAGCGGAGTTATTTCACTCTGCTGTCTCCCCCTCGCACCAGAGTCGAGGTTGTCAGGCAGAGTCGGTGGCGAGTGTTGCAGCAGGAGGAGCTGTGAGTTCAGATCTAGACAGACAGCCCCTGCTGTGCTAGTTCTCATTCCGCTCGCGCTGGAGGCTGATACGCCTCCCATCAAGCAGCAATAATGCCAGATTATATCACTCATCTAGAACAGGCTCTTCTCCTCCCTCTCACTCAACAAGAGCATCTCTCACTTTCTCTCTCTCTCCCTGCTTCTCTTCATCATCAGTCAAACCCCTGTGAGAGGCCACAGCTAACTCTACAATGGCTAATCTTCACATCAAAAAAGATGAGTCACTCAAGGCCTCTCTTGAAGCATGATATGATTGGAAGCGCTTAAAGATTTTCTCTGCGGGCGGGTATCAGGCCTGACATGTTAGGCTTCGTTCTCGCCGAAGAGCCCTTTTGTCACACGCTGCCAAAAAGCTGCCCTTTCAAAAACGCTCACCTCTGCTGCCCCCTAAAGACAATAGTTTTACCTTCTCTGCAAGAACACACAAAACAAAACGCTACAGCTCCAGATGAGAATAATAAATGCTTTCAAGTGGGCTCAATCTCACCGACTGAACAAGCTGCAGCTCTGCGCCATTTCAGAGCTATTAACCTCCTGAGCCGTGAAGAGAGGGAGCCCAATTTTAAAACCGCTTATTGTGTCCTGCCAGCCTGAGTAGCCTTCAGACACTGGGAAGAAAAGACTCAACTGTTTCAGGCCTCAGTGAGCAAGCGAGAGAGGCAGACAGAGACTGAAAGAGATTAGACAACACACCCACGGCACGTATTGAGTCTGCACACATAGCTGCCAGGACCAAGGTTGTTTTCTTTGTGAACAGCCAAGCCAGCCAGTGGACTTCTGGTGCAAAGGCTCTGTTACATTCTGAAAACAGGCACTGAATGAGGGGGAAGAGCGAGACGGAGGACTGGAGGTAAAGATTCGGTTGCTGTGTGGGTCATGGGGGTAAGGGCTGGGTGTTGCCAAGAGAGATTAGCAGGAAACACTGGCATCATTGTTGATATGGGTGTGATCTTCTTCCCACAATGCAGCGGAGCCCTGAGTGTGCGTACATTGGACGGAGTCAAGGTCCTCACAGGGTTGCACAGAAACACAAGACATTAAATCAAGGCGGTTTGCAAGGGAGAGCGCAAGACTGCAAAACGATTTGGTTTCTGTGTTTTTCCAATTTGTACTTAATCTGAAAAAAAAAAAAAATAACGCCCATTATTTCCCATTGTTTCTAATAGCACTCTCCTTTCTCTGTGTTTGCACAGCACTTACAGAACCCGGCCAACTTCCACTCAGCAGCCACAGAGCTGCTGGACTGGTGTGGAGATCCCCGGGCCTTCCAGCGACCTTTCGAGCAAAGTCTCATGGGATGTCTTACGGTATGCAAACACTAATTATGGTTTTTGTTGGGTTATTCAGGTACTTTTTAGGAGACATGAGCAAAACTATTTTTTGGATAGTTAGGTAAGAAAGATGGGCTGACATGTCCAGTTGTGTGTCCGCATTCATATTGTATTTGGGTCATACCTTCCCCCCCCCTTGCAAATTTAAGAAAACAGTTAGTAGCATGCTATATTCGCACCAGGTTTGTATCCAGCAGTCATCCAGGGGCCAGTGACACATGTTAAAGTCCTTGTCACCCACTGCTTCTCTCCACTTTGTGCTTTACACACACAAACAAAAGAGAGATCTGAACAGGACTGTGGGTAGCCAGACACCTCTGGCACCAGAGTTCACCATTGATCTGGGCACAGGGCCAGAGAGCTAGCCTCCACCAGGTGTGTGAAAAAACTCTCTCTCTCACACACACACACACACATACACAATTACATACACAGTCACATGAGTGAAAGAGGCTTTAGAACAGAGAATTGAAAGTTTCACGCGTTTATCGCTAAGATCAGTCTTTGAAACACAGAAGGAACATTGTCCCCAGCTGAAGTGGTAGCGTGAGCAAACAGATAAATACTCATTAATGTGTAAATCACAATAAAAGCCTCTTAAAGGCTGATAAAGAGCTATACAATGGAGCCCACCACTGAGATCCCACTCAGCATGGGGCTGTTTCCATCAGCTAATTTGTTTCATCAGACTCGCAGAGCAAACGGCTTCTTATCTGGAGAATTACAGCACGCAACTCGTCCATGCATTCTTTCAGGGATTTTGTCTTCATGAAGTGATGTAATCATGCATCGAATTTTAAAGATGACTGTGCATCTATTTCAGTCCTAGCCCATGGGATTTGCCATAGCTGAATGAAAATTTAATGTGTGCCTCATGTGGAGATGCCTGTTCCCTCTGCCATGTTGTACATGTGGAGGTCATCCTCCGGTCCCTGGTGGAGTATCGGCTCCAGAGCCAATAAAAAGATGACATAACTGAGCTGTCATTGCTACTCTGTCTGCTTGACAAGTTGAGGGAGGGGGGGTGACTTTCTTCATGCATACTATATTAAGCGCATGAGCTTCTGAGACATCTATCTGTACTAAGTCCCACAGTTTTTATAAAATCGCCCACTAAGTTCACAAGGAGCTGTCTTTCACATTACATCTTTCAGCAACAAGTGGAAATAAACTGCAACGCTGATGCTCTTCTTTCCTCCAGTGACTAGATAAACAAGAATATTAATGGCCTAGTAACCTCCCCCCCCCAGAACCTCTTACAGCTCTGTTTTCATATTGACAGGAATATGGGCCTGGATGCACATCCTCAGAGGGAGATTAAGCTGAAAAAGGCTTATAAGGTCAAACACTGTTAAATCTGTGTTGAATGTATGCTAGCCTCTGTAGCTGGCTGACTGCCTTGTACAAATGGTAGGGCGGACTCGCTCCCTCAGGAAATTAATTGATTGACAACAACGTGAATCGACCGTTTGTCAGAATCATCATCGTTTGCATAATATGGTTAGGTTGAATTCATGTTGCAAAGTATTTATCCCTGGAACGACATCCGCAGGTCTCCTAAATGGCTTCAAAAGAATTTAACATTGTGTTTTACCATCACTTGATTAAAACAATGAAATAAACCTTATTTATTGACAGAATGTCCATTGTTTTCCATTCAGTGCTCAATCGGCCATATTACCTTTGACAAAGGCACTTCGTGATCACTGCTAGCTGTTATGTTGGCACTCTAAAAGACACCCCAGCTGACCTTGTTAACGTTAATGTGTGTTTTGAGGTCAGACGGAGCAGGGGAGATGTCAGCGAAGATAAAAGCGAAGGGAAACCCCTTCTAATAATGATTTACCCCTGCCTCCTGAATCCTGTTTAATGTCACTCGGCATCCACTCAGGATTTTTAACCTTTGTTCACCCACGGTACACTGCTGAAACACACTTCCGTTCTCATCCTGCACTACCTTCTGATACACTCACACAGATCTCACAAAAACAGTGAAAGATATCCCAATGCCTTTTATTTCCACAGGATCCTGGTCTGTTTGGGTAATTGAACCGGCAACCTTTAGCCAGGAGACAAACTCCGTTCACTTTAGGGCCAGACAGCGGGCTTGTTTGAGGATAACCTTTCAGATACTCTGCTTGTTCTGCAGAGCGACTGTGGTTTGGCTCCCTCACCTCTCTTGGAGGTTGATGCAGTCATCAGACTAGTCCTGACTGTGGATCACTGGAGCAATCCAGACAACAGACTCCACATTAATCTCACTGTGTGTGTGAGTGTTTATTGTATGTGTGTCTGAAGACAAATGAAGTGAAATGATAGCAGAGGCTCAAAATAGTAACACAATTAAGAAAGTGAAAGGATTAATATGCATTAACTATGGCTTACTCTTTATTTAAAATTCATTATTCATGTAAAATTATGCTGAGATCAATATTTTAGGATATTGCATAAGAAAGAAAGTGCAACTTACACGGTTATTTATGGATAGATGGATAGATAGATAGATGCAATGATTAAAAAACAAATTATTTAATGCTAAACTCTTTAGAGCCTGAAGGTCAGCAGCTATACTCATGGCCCGTTGCTCTTTCTCCAGGTGGTGAGTCGGGTCGCTGCTCAGCAGGGGTTTGACTTGGACCTGGGCTACAGGTTGCTGGCTGTGTGCGCTGCCAACAGAGACAAATTCACACCCAAGTCTGCAGGTAAGACCCACCACTTTTTCCTAAAACCACCAGAAGATGCATGCTCATACATCATCCCATTCACTTGCAAGACAGTGGACGATACAGCGCTCATTGTTATTTTTGTTTAAATTATTCACTTTTTCACGAAATCACTGTATGGGTTAAAGTCATGATCCAGTCAGAAGTGGTTCATTGTTCTGCTTAGGCCATGAACGCACAACGTAGTTGCTTATTATGTTTTGAGCACTATGTAAAGGTTATTAGGATGTCTTGTTAGCAAGACGCAGAGAATCTCATAATTACACTAACAGACAGTTTAATATGCAAATTATTTTGTTCCATTCAATACAAAAAGAAATAAAAGTGTCTGTTAAAAGTTACCATGAATCTGTGGTTTGGAAATGTTTGATTTTCTACAAACGACTGCAACCACAGACATCACACAAAAAGCCCATAGAGCATTATAATGTCAGATATTTTTAGTCCCCATTAAAAATGAATGTGCTATTGAGATGAGCTGTCCGGGTGGTAGCCTCAAAAAACAGTCTACTCAAACAGTCTCTGCACGCACACACACCTACACTTGCATGTGCAGTTTGCATGCAAACACACACAAAGCGAGAGCGAGCAGTAACGCTATCCTCAGACATTTATCTATCAAATCCAATCCCTCCCCCCTCGATCCATACCTCCTCTCCCCGCCTCCCACCGTCCTGCAGGAGCGGCCTGTTGTTGTACATTTGTCAAAGTGAAATGTGCAGAGGAGGGAAAGAAAGAGATGGATGACCAGGGAGGTGTCGCTGATGTGTGCTCACTCTGCCTGACAGAACCGTAGCCAGCCAGTCAGATAAACACAGATAAACCTTTGTTCGGCAGTTACATAAGTGGGAGTAGTGAGAGTCAAATATTTTGATTAAACTGTCTGATTTCTTTGTTTTTTCTGACAGGCTGTATATGTCACTGCTTCATAACAGGAACTGCAGTAACTGAAATCTTATCCTGTAATTCTTCATATGAGCTGCACTGTGCTGCAACTGAATATACAGAGGGCAGCAATGTCAATTGGTTTCTGCTGTTTTTTGCTCACATGGTCCTATGATATGAACATTTGCTCAAGCTGAATATCCACTTTCGGTTGTGGTGGGAAGCTTCTTGTTGGGGGGAACTTAAGTGGTCAGACAGACGTCAGTGGACAATATTGATTGCTGCATTTCTCTCTCTGCTCTCTGTCTGTGTTCCTGTGTTTGGATAATGTGATTGTTGTCCAGGCATGGCTCGGAATGGCTGGCTTTCTGGGCCCGACTGACAGTCAGAATCATCGTCAGGCCTGCTGATGGTTCTGGGATCTAATAGAAGACAGCACTGGGTTTCAGGAAGAGCTGTTTATGCACAACGGACAAATGGGAACTGTAGTGTAATTATGCGGGGTGGTGTGGGTGGGTGGATGGGAGATATGATGCAGCCAGTCATCAAATGAGGCAGGCGGGCAGGCTGTTGGGGTGGGAGGCAGATGTGACTCAGGGCAGATCTTACTCACCGAGCATCCGTCTTACCTCCCCTACAAGGACGTCTGTCTGAGAAAGCAGACGAGAGGGCGACAGAGGAGACGGGATGCACACTTGAACTCAGAGATACACGCATGCACTCATACAAATGCATTAACAAAGATGCAGACACGCGTTTGCTTTTTACCACTCTGTTAGCGCTGTCTGTATTTTTACTGTCTTTGTGTGTGTGTGTGTGTGTGTGTGTGTGTGTGTGTGTGTGTGTGTGTGTGTGTGTGTGTGTGTGACTGTGCTTGCATGAGTGTGTGTCTAATTGTGCAGCTCCAGCACAATCTTCTGACAGCCTGCATGGCGACAGAGGGCTGCAAATCTGACACCTGAGAGCCTAGATGAGGGCCAAGGAGTCTGGGATGCTCTCTATGGGCTCCTCGCGGGGGGAGGGGAAGACTCTTAATACTGCAGGTCAATCACACACTGATGCTTTCTTTCAGAGCATCCGTTGTAAAGGAAATTGATAAAGCAATTATTGCTACTCTTATAAACAGTTTGACACCTTGAGTTGTTGGAAAATTAAGGTGATGTGTGTATTTCTACGAAATACTCTCATGCGTGCAGATACTAGGAGATGTAGGTAACAAAGCAGACATTTGACTGAATTTGAATGAATTGCTAAACAAAGACATATATGACTTCCAGTAGGTAATTACTAACCAGTGATCCTTATCTGTTGAACTTTTTTGGCACCTTTAGGCTTTGTTTGGAGAAATAGCCCAGAGAGGCTACTAGAGGATAAACAGATCTACAGTAACAAGAACATTTTCCATATTGCATTTATAGCCAAGTCGTGTGTTTATACTTTTCTTTTTGCACGTGTTTGTCTGTCCGTGTCTTCACTTTAAGTAACAGAAGCCATGAGCAAACTACAAATGCCTAAAGTTGCACTTCTCCTGATCTAAAAGTACATTCTGCTGTCCTGTGAGACCTGTCGAGTGAAGTGGAGAGATTTTCAGCAACATTGTGACCCTGAGGTGAGGCCCTGCTGGATTAGTGTGTTGCCCTAATCTGGAATCAGCCAGTAAAGAGACTTATCTGCTGTTAGGCGAGTTAGCATTAGCACTGTCTTAGCACTCTCAGCCAGCGTGGATGCACAGCTTTAAACTTGAGCTACACCCCCTGTATGAAAGGTGCTTTTATTCGTATTATTAATGCTGTTAGCATGCTAGCGGCTATCATTGTTATATTTAGTTTACTCTCTCAGAAAGAGCGACGTCCAGGTTTAGATTTTTGTGTGGTCATACTTGATGAACACTGCTCATTTGTTTTTTAAAGTCTTCAGCAAATTATTAAATCTTCTTGGAGTTGTTTATGTTTTCCTCATAATAAGCTTTCGTCTGCTGCATGCAGACGTCCAACTGAGGGGTTCATCGGATAATAGGTGTGCTGCTGCTGTGCAAACGCACACAGCCCTAATAGATTGTGAGCTGTTGGGCTACTGTGAAGTTCAACAGACAACAAATCTGATTAGCCATATAATCTATCAAGGGTTTTACTGTTTCCTTCCTCTGTGAATCTGTCACAAAGCTCATAACAGTTTGTGCTCTTTCTTTCTGTAGCATAAGCTCCAATAATAAACCCACAAAATGATCATTAAGTTGGCCACTTTTTATGTTAACTCCCTCGCCTCTTCTGCTTGACAATGTCCCCTCCTGTTACGTTTTAATTGGATGAAAGTACATTTTTAGTGCGACTCGGTTTGTGTATTATGTTTTCAACATGACTTGACAGGCTCTGGATTAAAGGTAGCTGGTCCCTGGAATGACTGCTGGAATGTTCTTAGAAACCTCCTTTAATGTTTAAGTCAGACGCAGGTTGCTGCTTGTTGTTCCTCCGTCTTGCTCAAAGAAGTAATGACTCAATAATTTATGTTGGCATCACATGTCATCAGAATTCACACAGAGAGTTAAGCTCCAGTAGTGAATACTTGCTATTGTGGTGAAAGAGCAGGTGATTTTAAAGATCCCTTTTATCTCTACAAGTGATAATTGTCTTTGAGGTTTTTTATGTGATAGTTTCCCTTCTTCGGCTGATTCGAGAAAAAATCTGATCAAATAAATATGATTTCAAGACCTTAGCTTTGTTCTGGATGGATGGTAAATTCCCCCCCCCCCCCACCTACTTGCATCTCGCATTAAAAAGGAATGGTCTCCGCAGAACTGCAGAATCGTCACTGCTCGGTCAGTCAACAGAGCGTGCTCACTGGGCGATCCGGTGTGTCAGCAGTGACAGAAAACTTCCAGGGTGTGGCTGTAACTCACCCGTGTCCTGTGAAAAACAAACACACACACACAAAGTTGACAAAAGACACTTTACCGACTCATAACTCCCCATAATTCAGCAAGCAGAGCAAGAGAATGAACAACTGGAAATAAGTGCTCCCATTAGACTTTGTGTAGACTCATTGCGCAGTGTGTGTACACACACACACACTCACACACCCATACACACACACATCTCTCTTCCGTTGGCCTACAACAATCTGACATGTTTACAATTTACTTTCTCTTGATTGATTTTCTCACCCCGTGTTTCTTTTCATCTTTGAGCTGTGTGTGTAGAACTAGAGGAAGGTGTAGGCATCCTTTGTTACTGACCCAATCAACCTTACAGACTTTTATATTTAATTACTGCTGAGTAAGAGCAGCGCGCTGAATTATTAACAGGAAAAGGGGTTTATTTTTAGCAGACGGGTCTCTCCTCTGACACTCTCCAGTGGTTCGCCTTAGATGATGAAACCCCTTTACAACCCAAAACCACCTTCAGAACTTCACTATTAAGTTTATAGAAATAAAGCTCACGGGTAAATACTTGTTAGGGTAGTTGCATTTGCTGCCTCTGGCTGATTGGGTCCTCTATCACTTGCTGCTTAATTGGTTTGGTTTGCACAGTTGCAAGTAAATTCATTTTGGTAATATCCCAGCTGAGCCGGCAGTGCAGTTGTACTCCAAACACAGAGGACTTTGTTCTTGTCAAAACCGGATGAGCAAATGATTTAAATCCTCCTTTTGTTCAGGGTTGACTGATCTGGCACCCACACCTCAGGGACTCAACCCCCACCCCACCCCACCCCACCCCGCACCCACCGATCATCCCCCTGGGGGCTTTTCACACAACCTTTTCAAGTTATATTTCTGTCCAACAATGCCTCCGTTGTGTGTGCGTCAATTCTGCGTGGGATATTTGTGAAACTGTTGATGACTGAGCGTGTCTGTCACACAAAAGCCACACAAAAGACAACTTCCCTCTGCTGTCACAAGGCCAGTGGGTTTTCTTGCTCGTTGGCTGCGCATCTCAACATTTAGGTAAGGAGAGAGAGAGGCCAATGACTGCTCCGGTCTTTCCTGTTCATTCATCCAGATAGTTGCTTTTTCTTTGCCATGTTGGGTTATGTTAAGTGCAGGCACAGAGAAGATGAACTTAGATTCACCCTCAAGTTGTCTCTTCTTTGACTCAGTTGCACACTCTGCTAGTCTCTGATGTGTGTTGTTAGTTGGAGTTACAAAGTGGCCTCTTATGAAGACAGGAGGGACGTTGTCAGGCTAGATTGTCCTGCAGGCAGGCATCCCCTCTCTCATACTTGGTATTTGTCTGCCTTTGAATAGATTCATCTTTGCATCTCATACTTTTTTCTTCTCCTACTTCCTCTCTCATGCATTGGCTTCCAGCCAGCTAGCCTGCATAGCATATTAAGCTCCACCCATTTATGCAAGTTTGCAATCTGATCTTGCAGGGGTTTTTTTTTTTCTTTCTTCAGTTTGTTTGCCCTTCTGACAAATGGCAGTTGCATTGCCAGATTATGCATGTGTGTTTGTGTGTGCACTGTCTAAGTGTGTGATGGCAGTTTAGAGAAATAGGGCAATGGAGCGCTAGACAGACACGGCTGAGCACATCAATTACAGCACCCCACGACAGAGGTGAGAAGCACAGGAATATCTTGCCTTCTCCATCTCTACTCCTGTTTGTCTACGTTGGCTCGCTGTCTTTATCTGTTCCACTCATCCTCTCTCTTCCTCGGCTGTCTCCTCTGCTCCCCCTGTCTATTTTTCTCCCTCCCTCCCGCCTTCTCTCCCCCACACCCGCCCAACCCCACCCCACCCCACCCGCTGTCTCGAGAGTGTGTTGGAGCCGGTAGCAGGTACAGCAGGAGCCCATTAGTGCAGAGCTCTGCTCTGATTGGATGAGCCGGAGAAACCGGGAGACTGCCTCTGAATAATTGATGCGCATTGTGCAGACACTGGACAAGGGAAAAAGACAGATCAGAGAGCAAGGGGGGGAGAAAGAGAGTGAGCAAAAGAAAACAAGAGAGAAAGACAGGAGAGGAGAGAGGAAGTAAGAGAGTGAGCAGAGTAAGGGATATGTGCAGAGAGTGAGAGTGATAAGGCACAGGCAGGAGGCTTGGAAGCAGCAAAAGCTTTGAGAGTTGCCACTGGCCTCTGCGGGAACATGAGCATTTGTGACACTTGAGTCTTTTCTCTGCGCTATGAAGGGAATGAGATGAGATGTGCAGCGACTTTGCTTGGCTCTGGGTAAGTGTGGGTGTGTGTGTGCTGTCCATGTGTGTATCTCATAAAACCAGTTGGTATATTATTTGAGCGTGTATTCATGCATTGGGCAGGATCAGAGGCCAATTGCTCTTGATTCTAGCAGTTGATTTAGGTCTAAGATGGGCGGAATTAGTTTGATTTTCTCTTTTAAAGTAGGTTAAATAGTAATGACTTCCTTTCAGCTGTGCTTTGACATGGTTGTGTCTGTTGAAACTGTAACTTATATCCATAAATAATTTGGGCACTGGTATAAGCACTGGTCGCTCACACAAGACAGGTTCAGGGCACATCAGCTGACCACAGGTTGACCTACATGCTGATCTGTCATAAGTTTATTCTGAGTGGGTTTTTGTTGGTCAATGTTTTGCTTATTTGTGGGTCAGAGGTTTTGGTTACGTTTTGGTGTGTATGTCTTGTATCAAGGCTGGGTATGAAAAGAGTTAACTTTATGCTTTAAGGTGGGTTTAAATTTGGGTTCTTTTGAGGGAATTGTAGGCCATGCTTAGTGTTAGGGAAATGTACAATAATTCTTAAGTTCTCACAAAGATAGAAGAACAAACATAAGTAAATTTCATAATGACACACTCATTTCTATTGTTGTCCTTGATGTAAAGAGTTAAGACCCTGTGAGTCCTGGTTACTAGGCATCATGATACACTCAGCAATGTCTTCCAATTCATGGCACCAAAAGGAGCACGCGTCCATGTTGGTGTGTATGTGTTAGTGTGCGTGCGTTGTCTATGTGAGGAGAAGATGACCCACTTTTACACTGTGGATTCCTTTTTCAGTCGTTGACCTGAGCTTGGAGCCAGAGCCTGTCTGCCTGTCCACTCATTAGAGGGGGGGGGGTATAGTCATTGAAGGACAATGCAGTTAGATCAGGGCACAGATAGGCCTGCTTTTTGTTTCAGTCTTTTCATGGTGTTTTAAAAGTATTTGATGAAACCCCTTATTGTCAAATGCCCCCTGGAAGGAAACGAGACTTCCTTCACGTGAACGAGTAAAGGGCAGTCAGGCAATAAAAGCGACATGATGCAGCAGCCTATTCAATCAGTGTTAAATCTAACCTTAAAAGTGACAACTTAATTAGCGGATGGCTCAAACCAATAACACAATCTTCCGCTGAGCTTCGTAGAAAATACTCTTCGACTTCCAGCTATCTGTCGTGGAGCGCAGGCTAACTTCCTGTTAGCAGGGTGTAAACTGCTGAAACCGTCTGCATCCTCAACCTCGCAGCAGCCACATGCAGCCGCTCTCCCCCTCTCTAGCCGTCTTCCTGTCTCCAAAGCTTTGTTTGTATTGCTTACTCTACACACTTTGTTGACCTGCGACTGCACTCCGAGTACTTCCCATCAGACTGTTTAGTGACTCATTCACGACATTTAACTTTGAACTGTGTGTGTGGGGGGGCCCACATTTTGTTTTTGCAGTTTGTTTCTGCTTTTTCTGTGAATCATTGCCACGCTCGACATCGCTTCCTGAAAGCACTGAAGGCAAGGGGCCAAGTGAAATTGAGTTAGATTTGTTGCTTGAGAATTGAGAAAGGAATTTTGTGGCAGGACAACCTGATGTCAAGTGCTGATAGCAGCGAGGGTGGAGCTCTCAGCACCCCAGGCGACACAGTATTGTTGCAGGATGTGTTTCAGGAAACGCTTGTAGAATTCTTCTGCCTTGTCAATCACTTCCATTTCTAGTCAAGGTGGTTTGACATCTTCCCATGGCCGCTCCTCCTGAAAACCTTCCTTTTACTAATTCACCTGGGAAAGAGCCACATCTGGGCTGTCATCGCCTTTTAGTCACTCGGCAGCCACAGGATAGTTCTGATTCTTGATTGTGTTTTTCACAGTAATGATTTCATTGGGGGAACAACAGTGTGAGATGAAAGACTTATTGTGGAAGTTGAGACTAGTAGCGTGTCTGGTTATAATTAGGCATGTGATATTTACTAGTTCGGGAGCTGCGTGTGGCTGATCAGCCACACGCAGCTCATTCACAGCTTGCGGTTCCCTGATGCTCTTCTTAGCTGTGTGTGAGGCGCTTTACTCTATAAGCACATCTTCACAAATCCCAGACACTGACTCTGTTTGTTTACTCACCAACACAGACCTCAGCTTCCATATTTTTACTTGACTTTATTTTTTCTTTGTGTTTTTCTACGTATGCTTGTGTCCACATACCTGTGTGTTTCCTTGTGTACTTTTACACGCCCTCGAGTTCAACTGTGCATATCTACTTTTAAATGGGTGTGTGATCATACGTAGGATCACTGAGAGTGTTGACAGTTCTCTGATGCAGATGTGGAAGGTCGTGACCCCCAGGCTTAGTACTGTAAGCAGGACGTGCTGACTCACAGAGCATGTGACGCTGATGCACCGGCCCATAGGTCAGTGCTGTAACCCCTGTCATAACAAATGTACCCAAAGCAAACCTGTAGTGCTGTCTAACTAATGTGGTATGTTATGTCACTCTACGCACTGGCCTAACAGGATTAAAACAAAAATACCACATCAAGTAAAGCTGAAGCGATTAGTCGATGGAATGAAATTGAATTAGCTATTTTGATTATTAATTGTCATTTCTTTAAGTGGAAAATTACTAGCATTTCGATGGTTCTTTTTTCTGCAGTTTTAGATCTGGAGACTGTTGGTCAGACTAAAAAGACAATTTAAAGACCTTGCGCTCTAGGGTGTTTTTCATTAATCGATAATGAAAATAGTTTAATGTTCGGGGTACTCTTTTTTTTATTTATTTATTTATTTATGTATATTATTTCACAGAGTGAGTGTTTTAGGGTGTAGGTGGGCTTTGGGATTATAGATAAGTTAGGGCCATTAAAGACCACTAATTTCTTTCCTAAATGAATTTGGAAATGGACATGAAGTTAAATGCAAAGGATATGAACTGTGCATCCTAGTTCTTGTCCTTTTGTAGTCCCTGACTCCTTGTATAATAGCACACAACTCATGAGAATGATCATACAAAGCTGCGATAAATACTATGCCAAGAAATGTTTATCTTTGCAGCGAGTCTCAATCAAGCTCAGTTTGACGTGACACGCCCCACCATATAATCAAAAGTAGTAGAGACTGTGTTTGTTGTTTTTTTGGAACCACATGCGACCCGAGCTCCCGACATTTTGCACCTTTTAGTCAGCTCTAGCCGTCATACTGCATTATGTTTGGTGTTCATGCTGATTCTTATAACTCTGCCCCGTTTAAAAATGTGTAATTTGAACCCCACAGAAACCAGCACCTGCAGGAGATGTCAGAGTGACTCAGGTAGAGCTACCCTCCCTTCTGGGCTGCAGCATCTCTTTGGCTTGTGACCCACACACATCCCGGGGAGGAGGGGATCTGCCCACTCCCTCCATCTCCACCTGTCCTCTGTTTAGCATCCTTCCATTCATCCTCTCCCCCTTCTGTCCTCATGTCTGGTGTACTGCCAGAGGTCGTGGATGAAATTCTGTCAAACCAGCCAGATAAGCAAAATCACATTGTTTTACCAGGGCAAATGAACAAAAAAATTACGGAAAATTAAATGTCAATTTGCTAAAACAGAAAAATGACAAAATAACACCTTTTCAGTCAGAGCCTGTTATCAGATTTGGAATTTTCTGATCCGTGCAAACAGTTAGTTCCATTAAAGGCCTGGTTTTGGTTGAGTGTGATTTCTGACAGACAGTGAGACTGCGCTGTCTCACTGCAGGACATGTTTGAGTCGTTCTGCCTCCAAGCTGTTGAGACTAAAGCCCATTTGATATGCTCTTCTCTTGGAAGAAGTTGGCTGAACAGAAAGGGGGCAGGATGGGGGATATCATTGACTGCTTAAATGGCTTCCATTACACTTCAGCAAAAAAGCATGACTTTTTTTTTTATTTCCCAGGATTTTATATCCCCTCCATGTTCATCTTTTGCATAATATTTTGTACCCACACAGCATAGACCTTCCTGCCAGTGTTTTACAGACTTTTGCCTATGATATCTATTATAAATTGCTTCTTTTTTATCATCCCACACATTGTCTCAGAAGGCTTCAATGTCTAGTGCTGCAGTGTTCATGCTCAGAAAGTGTAATTATTCATGTAGTATTTTCTCCTTTGTGTTGCTATCAACAAGACTACAGTAGAGCTGCATGCACGGTATTACATGTCTCTATCAAAGCCTGGCGTGATCAGAATTTGGCACGACAGCCAGGTTTTTGGTGATTTCAGCACCAGATGTGATGTGAAGATTTACAGTATGAGGACAGGGGGTATGCATTCCATCTGAACATTTATCACAACTTGCAGAATAAGACAGAATCTTCTATATGGGCTTTTATGCAAACAACCTAGTTAGCTATATAGCTGAGCCTCCAAGTTTATACTTTGCAGTTGCCACTGTCTGCATGCACAGTAACATCCCTGAGGCTGTTGTGAATTTAGTAGCTCATGCAGCTAGAAGAAAGATCCACTCTGTTTTACAAAACTTCTTCAGTGCCATTCATTGCCATCAATGCTTGCTTTGTATTCTCAACAAAGCAACATCTGATTTTACAACAGCTTTCTTGGATGTAGGACCTAAAACATTAATTTAAAAATGCAACAAAAGAGCTAAGCCCTACAGCTGCTACATGAGACCATATCAGTGACATATAACTGATGCCATATCAATATCACGATATGGCCGTGCAGAGCCATGGCTGTAATTGCATTCTTAAGAGGAAACAGGTGTTTCCTGCACTGAATTTCAGTGGGGTGCAGTACGTCAAAATACTCCCAAAAAACTACAATGTCTTTGTTTCTACAAAACAAATTCAGGGAAAAGGTGGCACTCCATCTTTGAAAATTTGACGCCAAACCTCATCAGTGGCTTTGTCTGTCAGGTAGTCTGGCTAACACTTGAGTGCCGCCTTTTTCTTGTGTTTGCATTTGGGGAACAAACACATGGCTTCAATTGCTTTTGAAAGAAATCCGTAGCAGCAGTACAGGGTTGGTCATACACTTAAGCTGGCACATTTGCTGTGGTCATGGACTCTCTTTGTATATTTGCTATGCGAAAGGTTCGGTTACCTAACTCGCAGTACTTAATTTCCTGTTAATTAGTTAATTGCATTTTGCATATATCCACATATACTCATACATATAATTTTGTAGTTCAATAAAGGGTTTTTACTTTAGATTGATTAAAGTTGTTAATTCCACACATGGCATATTTAAGTGATAGTATGTCACACTGTGGTAGAGGACTTAGTGTGTTTATGCCGTGTAAGAGTGCCTGTGCAACTTCACCGGCCGCTAAGACATGGTTGGACTGTTTGTTTGGGTTTTTTTTTATCCCAAATTTGCATTGTGCTCTGTGCTCGGTGAGCTCTGCTTCCCTTTTAACACAGCGGAATTACAAAATTAATAATTGGGTGCATGAGAGAATGTTTACACCCATTGAAATTTCCATTTCAGTGGGTGGAAGTTCAATGCTTCATCACTGGCATTTGACATGCACTGACACAAAATCAGGCCATTTTAGTGTGTTCTTCTCTGCTGTATAGGCCATCTAAAACTATGCTTTCCTCTGTAGTCATATAACACATTTTGTTCAGTAATTCACACGTGTCCAGGATAGCGACACTCCTCTGTTGCTGACTTCAACATCTCCATTGAAAGAGCTGAGCGTTAACTGCCTTGCTTAAGAGCACAGCAGTTCATGAGGAGGCGAGGGTGTGTTAGTCACCTTCCCAACCCTGATGTAACCATAGCATACATGTGGCGAATCTAGGGCTTCACATTTAAATCGTGTCAGGTGGGTCACCATCATGCAGCTTACTGAATTTTGCTGGGGTGCACACATTTAAAGTGTCTTACGATCAGATAGTTAGCAATATGTCATGACTTAAGTGGCAAACGATGTGCTCAGAGGCTTTTACCACACTCAGACACACACAAATCCTTGCGCACACAGTCACATACACACAGTACTATCAGAGTTCATAGTAATTAGCATTGGGGTTTCCCTGTAAAAGAGGACTTGTACGCACACTCCGTCATTAGTTAATGGGCCTTGCAGCCTGTTACCAGGGCTTACTGTCCCTCTCTGCTGCTCCCAGAGGGTCTGAGCTGAGGTGAGAATGAGCCAGGGCTTCTGCTATCAGTCATCCATACAGCACTAAATACAGCCTGAGTGAGGAGGGCACATATGTCTCTGAGCATTACTCAACTAAAAGCTGCAGCTTCTAAGAAGTGGAGGAATTCAGAGAGGGTTCAGGAGAGTATCCTGGAAATAATCAGCTTATGTTCTGTTCTCTCTGCTGGTAAAGGACAGAACAAACCACTTATTAGGGAGAGGTCTTATTACCCAGAGCAGTCGTCGTGTATTTAAAGGGATAGTCTGAAAATTAAAACTATCTAGATAAACTCAATTACCGGATTTCCATGGGATCAACAGCAGCTTCTCTCAAGGGAAATACACATTTGAACATCTCCAAAGTGGGATGGCATGTCTAAGTACACTATGATGTAATTTCCATATTTAAATAGACACAGACACAAATGTTATTAACATAGATAATAACTCAACTTTACAGCTTCTACAGGCAGAAATGACTTGTTTCAGACTATAATGTTATTTTTGGGATTTTGTTTATACTCGGGAAGACAACATTGTTAATAATAGACTAACAACTGCAAACCCTCAGTGCTGGAGAAGGTGCCTTTAGGCAACACTGCCAGCTCCCGTTAAGCCTAATGTTACATACTGGAGCTACAATCTCTCTACTTTCTTACCCAACTGTAAACTGTCATGTCAACACATTATCAAATAGCACTGACGTTCCGCAGAGCTGCTACTTGATCCTCTGGATATCCAGTGTTTGGGCAAAGCTAGGCTAAACCCGCCATTTAACACTCAAACTGCATGCAGAAAACATTATTCCCGCTCTGTTTGAGGAGAAACACTAGTACAATTTCCTCAAAACTGAGCTGTCTCTTTGATCTCGCCAGTTGCAGAATTTATTAAGTAATTAATTGATGTAAGTCGATCTTTTTTTTCTCTCTTCTTGAGATTGAAACTCTCAGGACTTCAATTTAGTGCCATGCCTACATTCCCCAACTATTTTTACATTCTGCATAGTTTTAATAAGCATTGTGGACCTTTTCTCTCACCGCTGATGTAAATATGGTATAGAGCGAATGAGGTTGTAACCAAGAGCTTTTAAGTAGTTGGCCTTGGCTCGTCTCCACCAGGTAGCTGTTAGGAAATGATTTAACTACATGGCTTTAGTGTAAATGCAATGGGAATAAAATGGAAGGATGAAAGAGGACAAACGATCGGAGGTCTTGCCTTTTATATTCTCATGTTTTTGTTGGCTGGATTGTGCTCTTGGCATCTGATCCTCTTTTTTTCCATTAGAGAAGACAAACGTCAACAAAACACCTTAATTAATAATAGTTTAGACAGATGGATCACAATAGAAAATAAAAAAAATGACAGAGGAATGTGGGTGTGTGCAATATGTGAGAAGGGCATTTATGCAGCGTAACGAGATAAGGCGACAGGAGTATGCGAGCGTAGTTGCGGGTGTGTGATGGTGTTGGCAGGGGTTTTAACACAGGGGACTGTGTGGTGAATACAAGGTCATGTACACTGTACTAAGCTAGCTAAATATGCACGTTGCCCAGAGCAGACCCTCGCCCTATTATGAATTACTTCTGGCCTTGGCCGCTTATTAGATTTGGTCGCTTGTAGCCACACTGCTATGATGAGTCACCACCGCTCTCTTTTCTCCTCGCTCCCCCCCTCTCAGAGCGACTCCATCACTTGTGCTTGGAGCTGATCTTTAGGTCTAAATGGTGGGTTGCCAGCTGAAGAGACAGTCCCTCTGTGTGGAGGTGGTGATTTAGTGGGGAGATAAGCTCTCTGTAATGGCAGGGTGGAATAATTCCTCTTTAACTAGGAGGCTTGGCTCTCTCCACCCTCCACAAGAAATTGTTACTGCTCCTCTGCTTTGTTCTTTATTCCTTTCCTCTTTTACCCCCTCTCCTTTTCTTTTTGTTTGTCTTTGTAAATAGTCACTTGTCAGATCAGATTTTAACCATTCAGAAAATATATTATTATATTATTAGCTCAAGCAAGTTAGACTTGGTATATCATAATGCACAGGTTGCAAATGGCACAACTCCGTGTCAGCTACTAAAATTCAAACAAGGTTTTATTTTCATTTTCATTTCATTTGCAAGGCATTTTGACAGACAATTGTTGTTTGTGGCCTTGTACATCTTCACAATGCAATGCCAGTTTTAATGTCCCAGGCTGTTTTAACCTCAGACACACGATTTCTTCAGGGCGCCAACATTTTCAAAAAAACATCTTGAAACCCCAAACCTGGTAGCAACACTTCCTGAAAGCTGGTGTATCTGGGTCTACAAGGCTAAAAATAGCATCTTAAATTATTTAATTAGCTACAGAACACAGTAACCTTTTTTTTTGTTGGTTGTCAAGACGACCTCTACAATCAGTCTACAATGGCAGTGTGTTTAAATAAGCCACACAATTGATTGATTGGTATTGGAAAATAAATAAAATTGGCAGAGGAATAAAGAGGATGAGGAGGCTGCACAGTTTGATTAGTCCTTAGAGATATGAGAGGACATGTGGTGATGTGTTTAGAAGAATTAAGTGGTGGTGATGGGTGAAGAAAGTGGAGGAAAGAGATCAGTTTCTTACTTCCTGCATAGATCATATCTGTAACCCCAATCACTCTGTCTCTATCTGCCTCTCACGCTCCATTTCAGCCTCTCCCTCTCTCTGTGGCAGAAAATCTGGGAGGTCCTTTGTGCTATAGATAGATATCAGTTCATATTTTACACTTCAGGTAGAGATGGTGTGATGCAACTGTTGTGAAATCCACACACGAAAATAATCAATGTGAGTTTATTGAGTTAGGCTGCCCCCTGGAGGCTTTAGCAATATCTCCAGGCTCTGGACGCGAGCATACGAGCTAGTATACTGCGCTACCTGACAGGGTAAATCTATTCATTTGAGGTTGACATAAATTAAGTTGAAAACAAGAAAAA
Organism: Gadopsis marmoratus; assembly: GCA_036023855.1. Lineage (NCBI taxonomy): Eukaryota > Metazoa > Chordata > Actinopteri > Centrarchiformes > Percichthyidae > Gadopsis > Gadopsis marmoratus. The sequence goes on along the minus strand of JAVQJF010066710.1, from coordinate 35,167 downwards.
AGTTTCTATTTCATTGTTCATACAGAGAACCTTAAACATGCATTCACTGCAACACGAATACACAGTGCAGACCCGTGTTCATGCAGGCAAGTGTGTGTGTGTGTGTGCGCTGAGGGGAGACTAACGCATGTGCATATGTGTGTGTCTGTGTGTTTTCCTTGCAGCCCTGCTGTCGTCGTGGTGCGAGGAGCTGGGTCGCCTCCTCCTGCTGCGTCACCAGAAGAACAGGCAGAACGAACCGCAGGGAAAAGTCCCCATGCAGCCCAGCATGAACAGCATGAAGCCCGGCCTCACACACAGGTCAGTGGGGATTCTCTAACACATCTCCTGTCACATGGATAAAGACTGTGCTTATCCTACGGTCAACCCAGATTCAAGGTTATGATGTTTCCACCATACCAATGAAATGAAGCTTTTTCCTGCGGTCATAATGTGTCCCAAAAAAAAAGGGTAAAAAGAGGAGTTTCAAGGGCAAAAATAAAGCTGTGCTGCATAAAATCAGTGAAGTGCAGCTGTCTCTACCCATTTGCTTCCAGTTATTCTTCATTGTAGTGCACATTAGATCAGGGATGAAATGTAGAAAAGGTTGCATGCAATCAATGATTTAGAATAATTTATGACCATTTAAAAAAAGTGGTCAAGGTACCAAAACTTTAAATCTCCCTAGAAATGTATTTCAAGGTAACATTTGATGTTCCTCTCGGCTTTATCCCTAGATTTTTAGATGATGCATTCTCCCAAAATGTACCAAACGAATTAATTAAAGCTAACTAATATTCACTTTAGCATCTTTAAGAGACAGGGTGCAATAGTGGCTCGGGTCTTCAATAAGGTGTTATTTGGAATTCAGTGCTTATGCGATACACACAAATTTTCATTGTTTGGGGAAGAGCCAGACTTACTTTGAGTGGAGATGAGGTGATTTTGGGGTGGAGTGACAAACCGGCAGGGAAGAGAGCTGTGAAGTAATGTCTTTTGAGAACATTGTGTGCTCATACCCCTCTTTCTCTATCGTGAAGAAAGCCTGGAGTTAGCCAAGAGTCCTGTTTTCCTCTGCTGAGGATCTTGGGATAATGTTGTGCCTTTATGAGGAAATATTGAACACGTCGTCCATTCCAAGAGCTAACCTCTGAACGAAAACAAGCTGCTCTCCAAAAACAGCAGTTCCTTCCCACTTCACTGGCCACTTGCCTCTCTCCCCATGAGGATTTAGCTTGTTTATTATATGTAACAGACTCTCATATTTTGCCCTGATATTTGTTGTAAATCTGAATCTGAATGCTAAACATCCCAACTGCTCTCTTTCTACCCTTATCCAAAGGCTTATCAACAACTCAAATAAATTATTTAATCATATTTAGTTTTTGTGTGTGTGTGCGTGCACGTGGGCATGCAACTCCTTATCAGCTCATTTGGAGCGTTTTACTCATCTCACTGTGCAGCCATTAGCAGATATCCTGGCCGAAAACGTGTTTTGAAATTGAACGCCAAACATTTCAAATTGCCCAACGTCTTGGCAAGAAGAATTCCCAAAATATTCACATTTTTTGGATGGATATGAAACTCTGCTGGCTTTCAGTTGGCTTTCTTGGCCATTTGAAACTTCAAGTGACATCAGGCACATGTTTTTGTTTTGATCTACTTTCCAGTGATGGATCCTTTCCCTATGACTCTGTCCCCTGGCAACAAAACACCAACCAGCCCCCTGGGTCATTGTCTGTGGTTACAACTGTGTGGGGCGTGACCAATACGTCACAGAGCCAGGTACGTCCATGAATGAACGGCATCCAACGTGCAATTATATAAGTTCTAATCAGTGCTTGACTCAGGCGGTTTGTTTATTTTACAAACCTAATGGATATTTTATCTTTCTACGTCATGCTTTGTTAAATCCAGGTGCTAGGTAACCCAATGGTGAATAGCAATAACCCCATGAATCCTGGAGGTAACCCAATGGGATCAGGTATGTCTGCCAGCGCAGCAGGGCTCAACTCACCCCAGTTCAGCGCTCAGCAGCAACAGTTTCCAAACAAAGGAGGTTCCAACCAACCGTACATGCAGCAGGGCATGTATGGCAGGCCTGGCTACCCTGGAGGTCCTGGAGGATACAGCGGGAGGTAAGAGACTGGATACGACTCTCTTTAAAAAGGCAATCAAGCAATAAAATGTACCATAATGATTAAAACATGTGTTCTGTGTTTCTTACAGTTATTCTGGAGGCCCAAACGCTCCTCCAGGAGGTATGGGAATGACCTCCCACACACGTCCTCCTGGTGACTTCACTCAGCCAGCAGCCGCCGCCGCAGCTGCTGCCGTGGCAGCCGCCGCTGCTACGGCGACGGCCACAGCAACAGCCACAGTTGCAGCTCTGCAGGAAACCCAGAATAAAGATATGAACCAGTATGGACAGGTACAGTACACACCTGCTAACAGATGTTTACAGCTGTAGCCACTTACCAAAACAGATTGTAAAACACAAATATAAGCAGGAATCTATTATCTAACCACCTGCTGGAGATCCAAAATAATCATATAAAAACCTCAAACCTTCTGTTTTGCCTCCAGATGTGTTCATCGTTCCAAATGGGCCCCGCTCAGACCTACAATAGCCAGTTCATGAACCAGCCAGGCCCACGAGGCCCGCCTGGAGGCATGAATCCAGCCAGCATGGGATCAGCCATGACCAACCCTAATATGAGTGGGCCTCCCATGGGCATGAACCAGACTCGAACCCCAGGCATGGGGCCTTTTGGAGCTCATGGCCAAAGGATGCCTCAGCAAGGGTACCCCGGAGGACCCCGACAGGGCATGCCCATGCAGGGGATAAAGAGGCCATACCCTGGGGAGGTGAGTGGAAAGATCCAATAATTTAAACAATCTCTAGTTTTTATAGGCTCTATTTTCCTGCAGGCGCAGAACTGGTGCTAGGGCAAACGCAGTTTTTATGTAGTTATCCTGCGGCAAGTCTATTTTTTTGCATCTGCGCCCAAACGAACTTGTTTGCGCCCAAGAGGGGGGGGGGGGTGCAGCGGAGGCTGTATTTGTGCTGATTAAGTGATGCAGTACAATTTTCCTTACAAAACTGCTTCTGCTTTCTTTCTTTATCTACTGCAGATTGTTCTAAGATTCTTACCAATAATATAATCCACATGAGCCGGAGTTCCATGAAAACTGGTGTTCTGTTTGATGAGTGAGTTTCCCACAACAGCTTGTAGAACGTCGGATCTTTTCTGTGCAGTTGATTAAACACCTGTAGTCATCACACAGCAGCAGGAGTGATACGTGTGTTTCATCTCTGATATGAGAGAGGTGCATAATTTTATACACGGATGGCACAGAAGCAGTAACTTCATTAATTATTTAAATCACCCAACAAGGTGGAGACACAGTGATTAATGTACTGTGTTTTTCTAAACATCAGACTGGAGAGCTGTTAGTCACGGATTCCAAGTTTAGTCCAAACTAAGAGTTTCATTCAATTTTTTTCTATCATGTCAAGAGGTTTTTACAGTTTTCCGTTTTGCCACTTGCAGTCATGTTTATAAATATTTGCAGTTGTGGCTTTTTTGCTTGCATTTGCGTTTGTGCTGTATTTATGGAAAATAGAGCCCTATTTGTCATATATGTTGTTTAACATCTTTTCCGTACATTTTCTGCTTCCAGGCGAGTTACGGAGGTCAGCAGTACGGGCCGAACAGTCAGTTCCCACCACAGCAGGGACAGTACCCCACATCAAATGCCTCCAGGCCGCTGCCATCTCCGAATTTCTCTGGCCAGAGGATGCCAGGGCAGCAGGGCCAAGGACAGTACCCACCTGGCATGCCCATGGGCCAGTACTACAAGGTCTGTTGTGCCATACCTTCATCTATCTGTTTTCTCAGGATCAGAATGGCAGCTTGAGCCTATCCCAGCATGCACTGTACAAAAGACAGGCAGACAGATTAATATTCATATTTATGGCACAGTTTGGAACACACTACACAGCATGCGTCTGGTGCTATAAGGAACTAAATCAAATTATTATTGCTCTTTATTTCCTTAACAGCAAGAGCCCTTCTCTGGAGGTGGCTACTCCTACGGCCAAGGCAATGGGGTATGTTTTTAGCAAGACCTTTGTGCTAAATTTGTCCCAGTAATTTATGTGAAAATCAGATATACAGATGTTTTCATTATTGCACTTTCCTGCCTTTTGTAGCCCCCCAGGCCCGGCAACTACCCCCACTCCCCGGTCCCTGGAAACCCCACACCCCCTATGACCCCAGGAAGTGGTATTCCTCCGTACCTGTCGCCAAACCAGGATGTGAAGCCCCCGTTTCCACCTGACATGAAACCAAATATGACAGCACTACCGCCCCCTCCAAGTGAGTACCCCAGCAGTTCTGGTTCATATGCTCTTTGTCATATTTGTTTGCTTTTATCTTTCTGCTGTTTTGTTTAATCTAATGCATCACTGGCATTATTACCGGTGTTAGATTAATAGTTAACCGCCCCCCTGTTTTTCTTCTCTCCCAGCAAACCCCAATGAGGAGCTGCGGCTGACGTTCCCAGTCAGGGATGGAGTGGTGCTGGAGCCGTTCCGCTTGGAGCACAACCTGGCTGTCAGTAACCACGTCTTCCACCTTCGACCCTCCGTCCACCAGACCCTCATGTGGAGGTAGGACCCCAGCACAAGCCTCCACTTATTATATTTGCACATTTGCTCCTATTGCACCACAATCACATGTTGTTATCATAACATTCCTGCAATAATAGGAGTAAAAACATTCTGCTTTGCGTTGTGTAGTATCAAATATCGTTGCTTCAATTGCTGACCAACTATAAATGTGGTTTATTACACAGGCAGTTATTTAAAAAAATATTATTATAAAATGTAAATAAATACTTTCATTATTGTATTTCTGAATTTGTGTGTTGGGGCGTAGCAGATATTGTAACAATAGAGAACCTGAATCTGGACTGAACTGAACTGTATTGTTCTGATAATGTGTGGTTAAGTTAAGAGTATTGTCGTGTGTGTATGTATTGTGATTTGACTCCACATAAACGTGATGGACGTAAGATGAAAGGGCACGCGATTTCACCCGAATTATGAATCTTTGCAAACGGAGAGGGAACTACTTTGACCAGATGTTGACAATATATTTTCTCTTTTTACGTAATTATTGTATGTAAACTATTGAAAATACATATGAAATCGCGCATCTTTTATGTCAGGATTCACAAACCCGTCATGTTATTTATTTTATTACAGTTAGAGCTAGAGATAGTTTTAAACTAAATGCACACAGACGCACAGAATCTCTACTGGCTCTTCGTTTTCCTGAATGTTATCACTAACTGCTGCCTCTCTTGTCCAATTACTGTCATAGGTCAGACCTTGAGCTGCAGTTTAAGTGTTACCACCATGAAGACAGGCAGATGAACACCAACTGGCCCGCCTCCGTCCAGGTCAGCGTCAATGCCACGCCCCTCACCATCGAGAGGGGAGACAACAAAACCTCCCACAAAGCCCTGCACCTGAAGCACGTATGCCAACCTGGAAGAAACACCATCCAGATTACAGTCACCGCCTGCTGCTGTGTGAGTACACACCACCAGGACACTTTATAGCTACTAACAGCACAGAAATGTAATTATTTCATTCAACAGAAAGGTCGGCTGGATGATTCACACAGATGATTTAACTTAGTGTATGTGTTGTGCCGAACGGACTTTGATTTTCTGTTTGTTTTCATGTTCCTGTGTTGCTTTGCAGTCCCACCTGTTTGTGCTGCAGCTGGTCCACAGGCCATCTGTGCGATCCGTCCTCCAGGGGCTCCTGAAGAAAAGACTCCTTCCTGCAGAACACTGCATCACCAAGAGTATGGCTCATTTTGTCTTTTAGTGTAGTTAATATGCTTAAGTACATCTTAATTACACAAGCTTACACCTGTTTATCCTTATGGATTGCTTTAAAATAGGTCCTGGAGTACACCTGCAACTGTTCATGAAGTAATACCTTCCCTCTGAAACGCTTTGTCTTTTTAGTTAAGAGGAACTTCAGCAGCGTGGCAGCGTCTGCGGGCAACACCACTCTAAACGGGGAAGACGGTGTAGAGCAGACGGCCATTAAAGTGTCGCTAAAATGTCCCATTACCTTCCGACGCATCCAGCTACCCGCACGAGGACATGACTGCAAACATGTGCAGGTTTGTTTCGATTTTAAAGAGGCAGTTAAATTTTATTGTTAATGAAAAATTGTTAACTTTAATGGAGAGAATTATAATAAAGAATTGTGATGTTGTTCACCACCACAGTGCTTTGATCTGGAGTCCTACTTGCAGCTGAACTGTGAGAGGGGGACATGGAGGTGTCCTGTGTGCAAGTAAGTGAAAGGTTGTTCTTTCTGGGGGGGATGTAAAGATGGGATCACTAGTAAGAAATGCTGCTAATGAAATATATCTAATGTTTTTTTTTCTTTTCTTCCTTTCAGTAAAACTGCATTATTAGAAGGTCTGGAGGTGGATCAGTACATGTGGGGAATCCTCAATGCCATCCAAAAGTACCTTTCTTCCCTTTTTTCCTGCTAAATCATCCCACAACTTTGAGTCCATTGTTTTAAAAATTCACACTTTCTCTTTTCTCCTTTAATAGTTCAGAATTTGAGGAGGTCACTATAGACCCTACATGTAGCTGGAGACCTGTTCCCATTAAGTCTGAGCTACATATCAAAGAGGACCCTGACGGACCACTTGCCAAGCGCTTTAAGACCATGAGCCCCAGTCAGATGACCATGCCCAATGTGATGGAGATGATCGCCCAGCTAGGGCCTGGACCAGGACCAGGCCATGGCCATGGCCCTGGACCAGGTCCCAGCCCCTACCCCCCACACCCTAGTCAACATGCTAGTAGCAACGGAGGAGAGTACCCTGGAGCAGGTAAAGAAAAGCAGCCAGGATCAGACTGTGTAGATAAGTAAGATAGTCAGCTCATTTGTTGGAAAAGTGAGCTGTTTTGCAGTTTATAGCAGAAACTACTGATGTGTCTCTAGTGCATTAAACAAAGAAACAGACCCAAGGAGAGTTTTATGCTGAACCTGTTTTTAAAATGTTGTAAGCGCATTGCTCTGATAACAGTAAAGAAAAAATGGAACATGCATATCCTGTTATCCTCTTTGAAAAGATAACTTTTTGCAGCAGTAAGGACATCAGCAAGGCCAGACTGCAGTTAGCCTCATGACACAATGTGTTTGTTCTTTTGTCCTTCAAGGCACCACTTACCACAGCCAAGGGAGCTTTGACTTCCCTCACGGGAACCCCTCTGGTGGTGGAGGTGGAGGAGGCCCCCCTATGAATGACTTCATCCACGGCCCCCAGCTCTCCCACCCCCCAGATGGACCTGGTGGTCTCCTCTCCCAGGACAAGCCCCTTCACCACGGCATGAATGATGCAGTAAGTAGGGTCGACTTCCATGGCTGCTTGGCTTCCCCATGCCTTTGTACTAATAAAGTGTGTATATGGAAAAAGTATACCACTATACAATCCAGTGGGCTTAAATTAGGTTTATGTTTGGTCTGACTTACATTTTATGTCTCTAATTTATTTACTGCTAAATTATTTTGTCCTGTAGCATAATTTGGTACCTCAGTATGTAAAGACAGATCTGTGCCATACTGAAAAAGAGGCTCAGATTTGTTGTCTGAACAAGGTGCAGCTTGTGCCTCTAGCCAGCATGTGTGCTCAGTCATGCTCACATGCTCATGTCACCATATAATGTCGCAGCTGTACATGTCTGCCGATCATAGCTTCCATTTAGAAGGCCTGTTTCATATTATTCATTCATTTAGCTTTTCCTCTCTTTCTTCCCACGCACCCCTCTCCCCCATACTCTCCCCTTCACCCTCTGTCTCTCTCACTATATCTTCCTCCTTATTTTTCACTCTACGCCTCTCTCGCTTTCTGTCTCCCTCTCACACCTGCAGATGTCCCATCCCGATCAGTCCCATAACTCCATGCAACAGATCTTGCATGCGTCTCCACACCATGGCAGCCAAACAGGGCCGCCCTTACATCACAGTGGCCAGTCAGGGCAGCCCCTGCATCACAGTGTCCAATCATCGCAGCCGCCCCGCCAGCCGCAGCCTCAGCCACAGCCTCAGCCACAGCCTCAGCAGCCTGGCCAGAACAGTCACCCCCACAGTGATCTGAACTTTAACCCCTCCTCGGATGGGCAGATGGGTCAGGGAGCCCAGGATATGCCTGAACCCTCCCTAGATGTAAGTGTGCCTGCTTTTGGGCACCATAAGCTACCTGTTAACTGCTAATTGTCTGCTGCAGCTGCTCTCATCTCTTTGCTGTGTGCTCTGTTTGTGTTTGTGTCTCTCAAATAGCTTCTGAGCAGCGGTAGCGGTGTTTATGTGTACGCCGATTTCAGCAGACTCTTGCGCATGATGCAAAGTCATCCAGCATCAGAAAGATGAATATCTTTTCAGGTTATTTAGCCTCGCCACTCACGGTCTCTTTCTGCCTTTTATCCACAGCTGCTTCCAGAGCTGGCCAACCCAGACGAGTTACTATCATACCTGGACCCCCCCGACCTTCCCACCAACAGCAATGACGACCTTCTGTCTCTCTTCGAGAACAATTAGCCCTTCGCCTCCCCTACAAACCCTCCCGCACCTACAGGAGTCGCGATGTGTTTGACTGTCTGTCCACAGACACTACACCGACCTCCTATCGACACTTCAAGCAGTTTCCTATGCTCATGCACGCACGCACGCACGCATGCACACACACATACACAGTCTCTCAACAGATGACGTGTGGCATAGGAGCGTGGCTGAAAAGAGGCATCTGTTTGGGAACTCCAAGGGAGAAAGCAGGAACGCTACTCATCCCCGCAGTCCTTGTGTAAAGATTCCATGCACCAGTTCCACCGCCTGACTCGAACCACACCATTTACAGCCATGTTGGCAGGCACTAAAGTGATATTATATATATATACATATGATATTTTGTACTTTTCAACTGAAAACTGTGCAGCTATAATCACCATGTGTAAACAACACAGCGGAGAGACAGAGACGTGTTGTAGCTTTGTTTGTTTTTTATTATAATTTTCATTTTGTGAAAAAAAAAAACATCTTGTAAGAGTGTTTTTAACCTATTTGAAATGTGTTCTTCCAAAACTTTGGCACATGCCATGCCCTTTGACCCCCAAGACTCTGTGTGTATGTGCGTGAGAGTTGAATTACTGGAACTCCATCAGAATCCGAGCACTGAAAGGACGAGCTAAAATGTCCTCCAGTGTCAACAGAGGAAAGGAGCGCACATTGTGCAATGTAGTGTGAATGTGTCGGTGTGTGTATATAACCGTGTGTGTGTTTATGTGTCCCCTTTTGTTTGCCTGCAAGTGTGTGTGAAAGACAGCTGGAAGAGACAGTTTGAGAAAGAGGAGAGCGGAAAAATATTGAATGGAAGAAAGAGCTGTCTCCGTTCTTCTTCTCCAGCCGGTCTGCTGTTCTTGTGTATTTATTGTAATGTTTCGCTCTTCCTCATCAAATTCAGCACCATTTTGTTCACAAGTGCATGTGTGCCAATGGCTCCTGTTGTCTTTGTCCAGCCTAAACGTGTTTGATCAAATCATTTTCTCTCGTCTTTATATTTATTATTTTATTTTCAAAATCGTCTTTTTTTTCTAATTATTATTGTTGTCTTTTTTTTTTTATGTGATTTTATCTTTGTCCCAAGTTGAGATGAATCAGATGCACATCACCAAAGCTGTCCTATGCTTCTTGTAAAGGGTTGGGCCTGGATATTGTGTTGGTGTAAGAGCAAGATTTCAAAATCCTACAGACATCTGCAGAAGTTTTTAAGTCACTGTATTTTCTAGAAACGTCTGTGTGATTGTACTGATCTTTTCCTTTTGTCGTTTTGTTACTGTTGAACTGCATCTTTTTGGGAAAAACATCCTGCATGATCCAACAGTGTTTCCAGAGCTGTTGTATATACCCTTTGTGAATACTTTGTGATTGTACAGTACTGTACCTATCTTACTAGCAACTACACGGTACTGTATGTCTGTCAAGGACTACACACACTCACAAACACACACAGAATCCCTTATAACCAGTCCAATGTTGTAACGAATTGATCCAAATGCACTCTCACTGGCCTTGTATTGAGTACCTGTGTATTGTGTACAGTCTTTCCATTGCCCTATGACAATGCATCAGTGAAAAGGAATATTTGAAATGCTCAGCAGGCAATTTTTATGAGTTTTTTTTCTCCCTTTTTTATATATAAAAGAAATCGATCAGCTTTAAATGAGGTGGATTTTTTTTGGGGCTAAAAGATTGTTAATGCAGCTTAGAGGTCCAAATTTCTCCAAAACTTATTTGTTTAATATTGGAACAAGTGACCTCGCCCTCTTTATTTAAAGTGAGAATGTGCAAAATGTCCTCTGGATTGTTTTGAGGCCCGATGATGAGCTTTTCATAGCCGTGCTTAGCAAAGATGTGTGAACATGATTAGTGTATTTTCATCACATTTTATATTGTTTCAAGTTGTAAGTTATTTTTTTTTTGTCCTGTGTTTTTATGACAGGTATAATTTGGTTTACACAGTTTATGCAGTACAGTCATTGATTTTAAAATATACTGTATGTCGTTGGATAAAAGTTGGATCCCCCATTTGAGATTTGTAATCTGTTTGAAGAACCAAATATGGCTTTACTGATCTTAAAAATTGCTCAAATCACCTGCATATAGCACAGTTGAAGGATCAGATGTTTGTGTTTGTTTATATGTTTGTTAAAGACAATGCACTGCTGCATTGGGGTGTTTTATTTCCCTACGCAGTGTGTAACTGTAACCTTTCACAAAATCACAACTAGTAATTTGAGCGTCACAAATTGTACTGTCTGATTGCAGACATTGGAAATTGAGTTGAGGATTTAAAAGAGAATGCAGTTAATATTGTAAAATGAAAATTGGAGGAGACCCCCTCCTGATTGCATTACAAGGGGAGGGTTGGGGCAGAGGGTTGGGGCAGAGGGTTGGGGGGGTGGGGATGTAAGGGATACATGTACATAATGTAAATGACAAATAGAGACACGTTAACAGAAATGTATTCATTTTCTCCAGGGGGAGTGTGCATAGTGTATTTAGAATTTGTAAAGCTTCCATCCTCCTGTCAGACATTGAATTGGCAAAATGAGTCTGTGTTTGATTGAGTCTGTGCAGACCTCTCTAACCACGCCTGTTCATTTATGTAAGATACTTTATGTACCCCTCCACGTGGGGTTTCCAAGAAAAAAGGACATTTTTCCTTTGTGTAATATTAAACTTCTGTGTATTTCTCTATTACCTGTGTACTTTATAAAGGTGCTACAAAATTATTCAAACCTTTTGAGGAATAATTGGGACTTGGAGACATTGAGCTTTGAGTGGCTCTTAAGGGTTGTTTCCAAATTTACAGTTTGTAAAAAAAAAATTTTAAAAAGTCAAGTTTCTCATTTTTATGCAATTTGGCAAAACATGCTATAAAAGGTACAATCTGAAGTGATTCGCACAACAAGTGGCAGTTGTCTCTTGATTTTGTACATTCTATGTACAATCATTTCATATTCTAATCTGGTCAGAAAAAACATTGTGATTTTTAGTCTTGCAAATCTGTATGTAGTTAGATGACGTGACATCCTAATATTTATCTAATAAATATGTATTCAGATGAAACACAATTAATGGCCTCTGTGTCTTTTGACATATAAAGTGCAAGCGGAATGTGTTAAACCATTACATATTCAATTCATTCAATATTACATTTAAGATTTGCTAAATAATTTTAAGTCATTACATCTGTTAATAGTGTTTTTTTCACAGGCTGGAATTACATTGAATTGAGTAACCAATAGGGCTTTTTCACTGAGGATATTTTGACATGTCACTGTAGGAAAAGCACCGGTGTGAATGACGACCTTAATGACAGCTGAATTCCCTATTTGCTGCTTAACTTTCAGGCTCCTGCTATTGTGCATGCTGGCACCGCTAATGTTATTAGTAACACCTGTGCTTTTCCTACTACGACAGGTCAAAATCTGCTGTGGAAAGAGACCCATCGCCACCGTAACAATTAGCTCATTTGGAAAAAGGACATCGTTGAATGTAGTAATGCAACACGTTATCTCTTATCCTGTGAGCTGAAATGAATACGGACAGAAAGTAGATTGATTCAATAACTGTAGCAAATAATCAGCAGCTTTTCTTTCCTCAATTAATTAGTGAGTTACAAATTGGAGCTGTAACTGTGGGCCTCTGAGCAATTTTGTGATTGATCCAAGAAGCGTTAAGTGTTCCAGACAAATAAAGCATACGCCTACGTACTCTATTCTATGGCTGAATGAGTTCAATGCACCTGAGTACAAAAAACACTGACAGTAATGATGCTGATGATCAAGTTCCTGCAGATGATCAGTATTTAGGAGCAACAATTGAAAATACTGGTATTTACATTATCATTGCACACCTCTTTGTTGTCTAAATATTAAAAAAAGAATCATGTGTTTGCAGTTTAAAGTAGTATATTATGTTTTTGGGTAGTCAACTTCAAAGCTAAATTGGACTTTAGAGGAGGCGGTTTCGCACAGCCCTTTTGGTCAAATGAGTTTTTGTTTAAAAGTTGAGTTGCCTTTCATCAAAGCGAGTAGTTTAAAACGATGCAACGTGCTCAAATACACATGATATCAGAATGGCAAAGTTCCTTTTCTGTGCCCACTCCTTAAAATGTAAATATGATAACCGGCTATACATTTTGACAAACTGATAAACTCAAGACACTTATTTTTGGTGTGTTTTTAATTTTTTTGTTTTTGGCCCAGATGTTGTGCTTCCCAAACCCCCCGCGTGGTGTCGCTGTTTGCTTCACCGCTGTCGGCCTGTGTAGCGTCACATGTGCCCGCCAGCAGCAGCAGCAGCAGCAGCAGCAGCTGGGCCTCCTGCCTGCGGGTTCCTCCCTCGCCCTGTCAGCCATGCTACAAATAAAAAACCGCCTGAGATACAGCTCGCCGGGCCTCGCCGCTGCGAGGCTGTTTTCCTCCGGTCCCGCCAGGAACCCAGTCGTGTTCCTGGACGTGGCGGCCGACAGCGAGCCTCTTGGAAGAGTTGTCATTGAGGTAGCTAGCTAGCTAGCCGGCGTCAGCCTGCGCCGCAGACTCTGGCCTCGCCCGCAGCGGCGCGCGGCGCACTTCTCAAATATTTACAGACGAAGGCGGCGGATTGCAGAGTGTAAACGTTGATTCATGGATTTGAATATGATTTGTGTTATCTTGCAGCTGAATGCAGATGTAGTGCCAAAGACTGCAGGTATGTGTAACCAGGTTTCTTTAAATAGCTGCCGGATAGCTAAGAGTTATTAGTTGAACGAGTGTATGAACTATCTTTGATTTGTTAATGGCAACAAAAGTCAACTTAATTTCACAGAGAACTTCAAAGCACTGTGCACCGGGCAACATGGCTTTGGATTCAAGGGATCTGTGTTTCACAGGATCATACCGGAGTTCATGTGCCAGGTGAGCTTTCCAGTGAAGGTGGTTATTATTATTATTATTATTATTACATAAAGTGTACATGCAGGACGTGGTTTCCATGTTGTCTGCTGCTGTGTTTTCTGTTTACAGGGGGGAGACTTCACCAAACACAACGGCACAGGAGGGAAATCTATATATGGGAAAACGTTCAAAGATGAAAACTTCAAATTGAAACACGCCGGTCCAGGTACATCTCTCCACCAGACTACTCTTATCTCTGTTCAGAGGACATTATCCATTCATGATGCATAAAGCGACTGCTAATTGGTTTTGACTGTATAGTGTATATCTGTGTTTGGGATAATGCTGAAACAATTACCTAGTCAAATTAATCAAATATCAGAATATTAATCAACAATACCTGTAATGAATGAATCATTTAACTCATTTATCTAACAGAAGAATTATCCGGTTCCGGTATCTCAAATGTGGGAATTGGAACGTTTTCACAATTTTCTGATATTTTGAATACAAAAGAATGTTGTCAAAAAAACCAATTTTTTTAAATCAACACGTGAATCGATAAGGAAAATAATTGTAAATTGCAGCTCTTGTGTATATTCTGACATGTGACTTTCCTGGCTTCCTAACAGTATAATCTGCCAGTTTCTGTTTGTATATTCACATAGTTGCCTCTCCACTAGATGGCAGTGCCTAATTTCATGCAGCAGTAAAACCCACCTCCTGTATGGATTTTGAAATCCCCAGGTGAATGACCTACTTTTTTTAGTCAGTCAACATGTACTAATCAATTTAACTGCTTTCTCAAATAATCTTCATCCACATGCTATTTATTTGGTGCTTCGTTTTAAAGTGTTTCATAATCAGTTTGTGTCGGGCTCAGAAAGGAGAAACGGGCATTCACCCAACGGCCTAAAGGTTTATTGGGTCAGTGGTGAAAGGAGGTCAAGATCTTGTTGACTGCATCACATTTAATTGATTTACTTGTTGGATTTTCGATCTCTGCAGGAACACTTTCAATGGCAAATTCAGGGCCAAACACCAACGGCTCCCAGTTCTTCATCTGCACGACTAAAACTGAATGGTACATACTTTGTAAAACCTTTTTGATCAGTTATCTCGGCTCTGCCACTCATAGTCTCGCCACATCCAAATCCCATCAGTTGCTGAAGTCACTTTTTGTCTGTCCTTTGACAGGCTTGATGGTAAACACGTGGTGTTCGGACAGGTGAAGGAAGGTATGGACGTGGTCACCAGGATGGAGTCCTTTGGTTTACATGATGGTGGTGTGATCAAGAGAATCGTCATCACTGACTGTGGGGAGATCAAATAACACCTGAGATCACACGTGGACTTGTGTCGGGTGACTCAGTATGCAGCCATTTACTGCTTTATGTTTCATCCTGTTTTCATGCTACCTTTGAGGAATTATCGCAGGGGACTCAGATCTTCCCTAAAATCTGATTTTGTTGATTTTGATGTTAAAAGATCCATAGATTTATTATTTCACAATAATAATGGAAAGACGGAGTTGCACCGATACACTTTTAATCTTAGTTGTTAGATATTTAGTTTTTCTAAGCTTTTAACTTTGTGTACATGTTCTAAGTTCTCCACTATGTAAAATGTTATTGTGCAATTACTCTCCATTTTACTGCCAAATAAATGGCCATTTTCAGATTTTACTAGCTTAGTACAGGACATTCATGCTCATATGCCACCAGCCCTGCTGGTTTTAAAGCTTCCTGGAAATGATCCAGAAGCTTTTTTTAGACGCCAGTTCTCCAGCAGGACTGACTTCCTGCCCATCAGAGCAGGATGTGACATGTGACATCCACCTACAGTAGGGCTGTAATATCACATGAATGCCATTGACAGATGCTGGAACCACAGAGGAACCTGAAAATGTCTTCAGCTTGTATGTGGGCTGCTCTTCCTTTGCTGCGTCTTTATTTGAAACACAGAGTGTCTGGAGGAGAGAGAGAGAGAGAGAGAGAGAGAGAGAAAGAAAAGGAGGCCAGGACACGTCTGAAAGCCAGAGACTGGGTGGTGCTGCTTATCGAGCTAATACTTTATGAAAGTAAATAATGAAGCCACGTGAAAAACCAGCTCTTGCCCCTAAATGAAACCATATGCGCAGTGACCTTCCACCATTTGTTTGAGTTCTCAGATTACGTTGTTGCTATAGAGACTTTTCAGCTCTCATGAGATGTAACAAACTTGATATAATTTGGGTCCCCACCCTCTGGTTTAGTTTTAGTTATTTGGAATGCACGTCCAATATTGTGCATGGAAACTTGGCTTGAAAAGACAGCGGGGCCATGGCCAACGTTTAATACACATACAAAACAATGACATCTTTACAACTGGTACAAGCTGGTTCCTAAGCTGTAAATGTCTACATTCATCACACTGCACCCGTGTCAGCTGGTGTCCGTTTTTGTGTTTTGTGTTTCCTGTCCACACTTTGATTCAGTGTTGAAATCAAGTGCTGTCAGCTCCGTGTGTCTGTTATCTTTCAGCACTTTCACAGAAGGTGAAAAAAACTTTTATAAGTCTCCCCGTTCTGCGTTGCACAACCACCACGAAAAATCCATTAAAATCCTCTATCATAATCCATACCCTTCAGTCTTGTGTGGGCACGGCACAGTATGGCGATGAAGACACTCGCTGTAATGAATATTACACAGACAGGAGCTCTCGGAGAACAATGTGTTGCTTTTGGCTGAAATCAAACTCCAACGTGAACACCTCCCAGTTACTGGTAACAACAATTCAGCAAAAGACCCAAACAAATGAAACCACATAATCCAAGCAGTCCTAATTCAATATGACTTTTATTCATCAAACTCTCGACAGCACTAAAGCACTAAAATGTTTTCCCAAACTAACAAATAAGGCACATTTTGGAATGCCGTTTCATGGACGTGAAAAACAGACCTGTGGTCTACTCTCGAAACCATGACTGTCCTTGTTTCCCAAAATCATTGTCTTCCCTACCTCACGCCTGTGTTCTGTCCAATTCAAATATTATATTATTGCAATATCGCATGACAAACATCTCAAGTGATACACACAGTAAAGAATACAAACATAACTCCTAACACATTACATTCAGTAAATACGTATTATTCGCAGAGGCTACGCTAGCGGTAAATGAAATACTTCAGGACTAATAACAATCAGAAGTTGCTGATAATGTTAAAAAGAATATGTACTGTAGCAAACTACTGTAAAGTATTTAAATAAGTATACATTGCACAGAACAATATTTCATCCAAAACCAAACACATGCACATGCAAACTCTAAAATAGTTCTTTGTCACACGCTTTCTTGACAAAAGTATACACTCCCTAAGCCACTAATAACACCGTAACATTTTATAATAGTTTCTTGCCATTGCTGCTTTAAGCAAACTACCTCACAGTTTAACGTGCTAATACAGTGGTGAGTATCCATCACTAATTAAGAAACAAAAAAGACTGCTGCATGTTAACACAATATATCTTCATAATATACAAAATTTTGTATACAAAATTAATACGTGCGACTGGATGTAAATGGCAGCTCATGATTAGTTACATATAGCAAGTGAATAACATTGTGGGTTACTCAACACATAAAACAAAACACAAATACAATGGCTTATAATTGAGAAAGGGTATTAATTATGTACCAGCTTTTTTCTTTTTAATAATATTCTATGTAGATATCAATATTTCCTTCTTAGTGTAGCTTTGTTGCATATTCTATACAAAAAGTGTTGTAAAAAATCTTTCCATAAATAGTTCTGCAGGATAAGCCCCTCAGATTATTGTAAAACACAAAGAAAATAAAAACTCCCAGCTTTGTTTATTTCTCAGCAATAGGCCCTTCTTCACACACAAAAAAAGCTTCAATATTGCATAAAACTTTAAAAGAGCTACTATCATTGAAAATGATGGCCATCAAATATATACATAAAACAGTCTATCTTTGTCAGGGAAATAACTCTTGAGTTTTTGCAGATTGCTTTATAATTTTCAACATCTATTAAATGTTCCAAAATACACATCTCATTCATAGAAAATAACAAATTTGAACTGAAAAGGTACTAGAAAAGTCAAGTATATGTAATTCAAGACATTACTTACATTAGTCTGAAAGCAGAGATTTCTTTTCTTTTGCAAATGTATCATGTGCTTCCATTGGCTCTTGATTTGCCATTTAAAATGGCCTCCACATAAACATGTCTCTGGGCGGAATCAAACTCTCCAACAGGATTTCTCACTCTGTGAATCACGATAACATTGTTACTTGTTTATGAGGTTAGTTCGTAAGGCATCATTGGTATCTACTCCTCTCACTACAGCCACGTGATATGATGTGGACAATAAGGTTCTGATATAAAGACCTGTTAGGTTAGTGTTATCGCACAGAGAAAAAGAAAGGTGAAGTTAACAGTAAGAAAAAAGGATTGTTCCCAACAGTGGCAGGCTGAAAGGAGGACATTTCATTCAGAATTTGCACGACTGCCAATTGCTTTTTTCAAGTTGCACTCCACCAATTTTATGATGAGGTTGACTTTACTCATCACAGGGAGTGCTACTTAGACTTTGGAAACAGTTGTATAATGTCTTCTGTAGCTCTGGAGGAGCTTTGTCAAGTCTGAGAAAATGACCCTGATGATGTCATAATTATGCCATCACAGTTATCTCAACTTGGGCTCGGAGACAGAGTTATAACAGAAAGATCTTGTTTGAAAGATGTGGGCATTTCCCAGGCAGGAGAGGTCTACTTAAAGATGCTACTGAGTTGCATTATGGGGATTGTAAGATACAGCGTTTTTGGAGAAAAAGTCAGGATATCGGCACTGATTTTCACAATTTAGTGTCTCTTGTGGAACTGTGATGCCAAATCACTGGCGTGCCCCTTTAAGTTTACAGACGAAATTTAGCTACATTTCCCAAAAGTGTAAGGTACCATTATAAGCCACTGCAAACTCTCCCACTAAGGCAAGTGACCATGTATATTTTTTGGCAAAACCCATGGTTCCTTGGATAAACATAAGTACAATAGATACAAAATAAACAAACAACACAGTGTCATGTGCGACTCCGTTCTGTTGTGAGGATGGACTAAGAAATAACATCTTTGTTGATATTCCATGACAACAGACCACAGTAGGGTTGTTATTGCCAGCTGGATATGCTGTTTCAGCCCGTGCCTCCAACCCAGAAAACTGCATTTGAAGCGAACACCCACCATGCCAGTTCAAACTGCTAATAGAGGAACTGCGTCATTTCCTTGTCCTTTGTCACATGTTGAACCTGCGTTAAACTTACTATGCATCACAGTTACCACATGCACACGTATACTGCACCAACTCTGAGCCTATCCCCACATGTCTTTACCCAATTTCAAATGGCCACCAAGTACTGATACTTCAGAATTATGTAAATCCTTTGAAGGCACATACAGTATGTTACAGTATAAAATATAGTCAACCAGCTTTTATAAGGCTAGAAATACAGTACATATAAAATAGTTCACAATTCCTATAACAAGGTTCCTTGAAAGGCAGGATTCTGCAAGTCAAAACTACATGAATTTCCTCTGTAGTGCTTTAGGTCTGCACAGTGATTTATGTAAACAGGACGTGTACTTCTCTTCCTTTAAAGACACTGGTTTATAATAGCAGGCACTTATATTCATATTTGTTCACAAAAATGAATATAAGTGTAAACTCGATTCATCATCACTTCCAATATATCCTCGAATCTTCAGCATCACTGCATCACAAATCAGCCCTCTTGTATCGTTTCTCACAACCAACCTGAAAATCTTTGCAGTTCTCCAAAGGTTCACTTCCCTCTGCAGGCCCTTGGAAAAGCTTCCACTTTGCTACACTGACTCCACTGAGGCTGCCAGGCATCGATTGGCACTAAAATGTGAAATCAAATGTCTTTCTGAATCTCTTTCAAACTAACATCTCCTTTGTACTTGACTCATTTGTGGTTACAATCTGATCAGGCTTTACATGTGAACAATTTAACCTCTACAGTCATGTTTCATAATGCTAATCAAATTGTGGCAAGCAAGTTACATTTTTTCAGTGCTTTGAAAAAATTTAATATTAGACACGGGCAAGAAGCTGTGTGGACGGCTAGATTATTGTTATTGAAACTACTGTTGTTTTCCTACAGCTCCTTCTCAGTTGACCTTGGAATTGACTCACCTATCTATCTGACACTATAGGTGACTGAGAATTTGTGTGGCAACAAAAATACTCCATGGAGGGTGAATGAAAGCTTATCTGTTAGCAATGTAGAATCTAGACAAGGAGCGACTCCACGCATCTGAACCTACAGTAGTTTCTAAAGACACGTGGAAGCAGTTACACAACAATGTGATATACAAACATACAAAAAAACATTTCTTTATGCCCCAGTTAAAATTCAAATTGCACACAAATTGACAACAAGAAAATAAATAGGCCAAATGTAAGCTAGGGATGTATGGCACATTGTCCCTCAGTTAATTCACAGTTAATAAGATGTGTGGCTGACCCTAATACGGCAAGACGTCAAAAGCCTCGTATTAATTATACCATCATGAGAGGCCCGGGTTAAACGTTCATCACATTGCCACATACTTCACTTGGCAGGGAAATGGAAGGCAGATCTCTGTAAACACAAAGCCAACGAACCCCAAGGCGAGGTAAGCTATTGAGACCAATACTGTCAGTGACACCAATGAAATACATGCCTGGTGCTAATTCATCAATACAGCGAGTAGCCGTTGTTAAACATCGGGTTGGATCAATGGGGTTATGTGGTTTCTGATACACGAGGCATAAAAGAAAGTCACTGATTTTGGCAAGCTTTTGGCATTTGATGAAGAGAGATATCAATCCTAAGTTAACATGCTCCTCTCATTTCTGGATGTTGTCTTCATTGCTGTCTCTGGAAAAGTAGCATTGTGACTAAAATCTGTGTTCCACAGGTGGTTGAGAAGAGGGGCAGGAAGGAGGGAGTATTAGAGCTAGATTTTAGGGGAAGACATGAGGAGAAAAGGACGCCATGTTGTGTGCATGGCGAGGATGTGAATTGGGCAGGGAGAGGGAGGAAGTTAACAGCCTTGATGGAGGATGCGACTCTGAATAAAGATGATTATTGCACACGGCGGCAGTAGTAGCCCAGGACTTTACATTTCTCGCAGAGGTGTTGCGGGTGCTCCTTACTCTGGTCAGAAACATCCAGGCCATCTGGCTTCTCTAAAGGGCGCTGAGGACACAAGCAGAGGTTCAATAATGAGTCATATGAAACACTGAAGAAAGCAAACCAAGCAGCACACACACACACACACACACACACACACACACAGCATAAACCTCTGAGTTTTGCAAGCAGTTTATTTGGCACCAGATTCAACTCAGCTACACGCCTAACTACTTTAGCCTCCAACATTACTCCCATATTCTTCACAGACCAGACGTGTATTAAACACAATTAGTTGCAGAGATGTGGCAACGCACCATCAGCGCTGGAAACTTTCTGCACACTTTAACAACCTGGTATTAAAGAAAAAGATCCAGTATGCATTTGATCATGATGACCTGTATGGAAATATCAGCAAACTGCTACGGCAGTGGCTTTCTTGGAATCATTATCAAGGACAAAGGGAATCTATCTGGGCCAGCACGTTTGGAGGTTGTTTTAACAATCTGTCTGGAAAATTTGATTTCTCATCTATTGTTCTTTTCTTGTTATAGATTTTTACAAAACGGCTATTTATTCCTAGTGGTCTAGCTAAAGGAAACCAGGTTAACATGGGTCACTACACAGAGATATTTCAGTCGTCCACTAATGAGTCTGCCAGGAAGTAGTGAGACTTTACTATCGGTGCGTCAAAGCCATTAGGTCCTTGAGGAAAGCTGGAAAATATGTATATTTTAGGGGGTCCCCTCAACAGTTAGAAGGATCTCAGTTCAAGCCCAGTGCCTGTGCTGCAGGCATTTTCCCTGCTGAAGTGTCCTTGAGCAAGAAACTCAAGCTCAAGGGAGTCTGCTCTGTAGCTGAAGCTGCAGCATGAGCTCTTTCCATTTGGGGGAAGTGAAAAGAGAACGTTCCCCTATACACCAATCAGTAACGTACAACTTTCCGTGTGTGTTTAGCACAGAAGAAGGGATCGCATCAAATCATTTTTTAGGTTTGTCTGAATCAAGTGCGTAGTTTTGGTTTCAGAGGTGTTGGGGACACAATGTAGTTTAGGGTTCTTCAAACACAAATACAAACAAAAAGATATGTGCGATATCTAGGTTCTTTGATAAGGAACTGAGACTGAAATAATGCCACATATAACCACAAAAAAATGACATCAACACTGAAATAACATGTTAATCACCAAAAAAATCAAACAAAATTGTGTTCTGATTGATGTTCCAATTGTAGGCTCATGTAAATCCTGTGAATCAGTTTTTTCCCCCCAAAACTAACAGGAGGAGGATGAGAAGTTTATAAGTCTTGAGCGGTGTTTGCAACGCCTCCACACACGGTGACAACAGAAAGTGCCACAGCAAAAATCTCAGGCCTGAACTACTGTAATTGGCACGAGCTAACAGCTAACACGCTAGCAGGCCAGGATCGCGCTAGTGCTCATCAGTCGTAATAGCTCTCTGTAGTGTGACACTTACCCCCCCCCCCATGGCAGCTTCATCTCAGGATTGTACATCATTTCACTAAAGAAAGTGTTAGTGAAAAGGGCAAGCTTTCTGATCTAGCAAGCTTGCTACTTGTCACAGCATGTTCATTTTTTTACCCAGTGGAAAGTTTGCCCTTGGCTTAAACCAAATGCAGTGGGTGTTCAAAGAATATATAGGCTATGTCCCAAAGAGGGATAAATATTTTATGCATGTGGATGGGATTGGAAAATACATATTCAGGTTATTTATGGGAATCTGCAGGGAGGGATGGCGCCGTGCTGAGAGGCTGAGCTCCTTGATACTCGAGGACACGGAGGTTAGTGGTCCATTTCAAATGCTGACGGGGGGGAAATATGTTAAGTGGGTGACACTGCAAATGCAGGGAATTTGCCTGCCTGTGTGTAGCTTAGCCACAGGACACAAATGGCAGAGAAGAGTGAGGTTTTTCTCACCGGTGACCTCCATGGAACAAAGTGGTTTTGGAATACTTGAATGTAGTCTTCCGCCAATGCTTGTTAAAGTGTATAGATAATATTCTTGGTTACGATCTGACAGTGATGAAGATGCAAATGAGCAGCTGTAAGCCTCAAAAACCCCAGAGTGAGTTTGTGTCTGTGAGCCACTGATACATATTTGTTTTAAGATTGGATTGCATTCAGTAAATAATCCCAAACTTGTATCAGTCAGGAAATGTAATTAGTTTATTCAGTGCTGGTTTATTACGAAAGAGGCAAAAGCAATTGTTAGTGGTTATGATTTTTATTTTATTTTAATGAGGCCAACTGGAATATCCTCAAGACAATAAGCAGCCACGCAAACCAGAGTCTGGACTCTGTTAACTTTGGCTGAGACGATTCATTGTACCACTTAAACAGAGTGCATGAGACATTACTGCAAATTCTCAGAAAGTGAAAGCCATACTGTAGGTTGCAGTACCTGTTTGTGTGGATAGACGTTGATGTGGCATTTGATACATTCTTGCCCCATGTTGGCCCAGGAGTTGCCGCTCATCCACTTCCTTTTACACTTGGGGCACTTGTACTCCCCAAAGCATCTCTTCTTCCCCTGGTAGGGTGTCAGCCCTTCACCTTTGGGTCTGGCCTGTAAAGAACAAAGCAAGGTGAATAAAATGTATGCACATGTGGGAAGATCATCACCTCTACATTTTTGACCCGATAAATACAACATCAGGAGAGCAGGAAGTGTTTTTTTCTCTCATTCAGTGCCGTGCAGAGAGTTCGGAATCATATTTTTAAGAGGAGCGTTGAGCTGGCCGATAATGGATGTCGAGCTTCGACAGCAGGGCGTGTCCATCCTTGTCATGCTAATATATCCAACTTCATCGTACAGCACACTCTCCTACACACTCAATATTGGCACAATATGTGGTTGTGTAATTGACATTTACTTCCATTACAGCTGTGTTAAATTACTCCTCTGATTCTCATGAGGGGGATGATTACAAACAGTCAGTGAGCCATGAAAAGGCACTAGCCTGAGGGCAACATTGTTGGGAGGAGCCGCTGCAATGACTTCACTTTGTCAACTTTATTTAGGCCACTATAGCAGCATTAAGGGAAATATAGCAATAGGGGAGATTTTTCCCCTAAAAACATGTCACAAACAAACGTACTGCTGATGTCATCAAAAACACGAATCACAAATTGTCCTCCATCTTGCCAAAACAAACCCAAATGAACACTGATTAGTACATTTGTCAGAGTGTTTGTCATTATCAATTTGACGCGCCATCATCAGCATAAAAAAAAAATAAGCGAAAATATTTCTCCCAGAACTTGCATCTGCCTAGTGACAGTCACGCTCAGTCTGGGAGTGGCTATTTTGGTAAACAGAATCCTTCCATTTGGAAGACAAACATTGTAAATGGAGTAGCGAGGAATTGCGTTATTTTATCTCAAACATTAAAAATGCTTTCGTGCACAGATGGAAATCTGATATGACAGAAAGAAGTAATCTTAATGCACAGCATGAAAGTGATGGCAGCTTTCCAGAAGGTTAGAACCGGCTCTGCATTCAAAGTGAAATCAGACCTGTCCAGTCCACTCCTTCCCCTGCGAGAGACTGCAGATTGTTTTCATAATTACTTTAACATTGGCTGCAGATTCCAGGGTGGATGTAGGGGGTAAGAGTGAGAGGAGGGGTACAAGCTGTATCCCTGGTCTTTCCTTATTTTGCCCCAGCCCTTGTGTGAGTAATAGGAACTTTAATCGGCAGCATCTGGCTCTGTTCTGACAGACGTCAGCACTTTGCATCAGCACCAGCAAGCCAACCCTAAGTATGAGCGGCTGTGCTTCGATCTGGCCCCTCAACAGCATGACCTCAACCCCACTGTCAGCTTCGCATCTCCCAGTGTGACAGCACGCAGGCTGGAAAATCTGACTTCTGCTGGCCTGCAGCACACAGTCTATGGACATTGACAGGGTTGTCTTGATGCAATCAATGGGAATTTTCAAAGACAATGCCGTGGCAACATTCTGTTTTGATGCTCTCCTACAAATGATCCAGTTAAGGTGGTCCATGTATAAACAGGCTGCCATACTCACTCTAGGTTTCTAGACTAACCAATATTTCATCTAATAAAATAAAATAGATCTATTTTGAAATTTAAAAATAAACTACAATGAGAGTGCCAGGTGTGCTACCCAGGAGGTCTAACCTTAACCCTCGTTATTCATTTGGAAATGAACATGGTCATATTTCCCGTTACAGCTGTTTGTTCAAATGTAAAAAAAAATCTCCCCGGTTCTGCAGCCAGGACTAAGCAGGACAGAAACAGCACTCATCCTCCTCATGACCATTCCTCTCCCGCTCCATGCTGTTTCCAGAGTCTGGCCTTGGCCTTTGGCTGCGCGTCATGCTCTATCTGCAGCTGAGTGCTCTCAGATTAGATACAACAACCTTTGCGATCAATCTGAAGATGCTCCTAATGTGCGCGCTGCAAATTTATTATCTGTAAAATCTAGATGAAAAAGTAGATGTAATGTTGATGATTAAGGTTGGTCAGCTGGGCCCCAAGGAGGTTAATACGGTTTTCAAATGCAAGAAAGATGCAATACAAACGTAGAGCTGAAAGGATTAGATGATTAATCGATTAGTCATCAGAAAATGTATCTATTCTTAACTATTTTGATAATATTTCATTGTTTGCAGCTCCCCAATTTGACGATTTTAAGCTTTTCTTTTGTCTTCTATGATAATAAACTGAATGTCTTTGAAAGGTTTTGGACTGATTGTCAGATAAAACAAGCAATTTGAATATGCCACCGTGGGCTCTAGGAAATTATAATAGGCATTTTTCATTATCTGACATTTTATAGAAAAAATAATTGATTAATGCAGTTGATACAGTATTAATATGGACAATAAGATGGTAAAAATGCACCAAAAACACAAGTAAAAAAGCATCAACCAATTTCGTAAGTAAAATATATCACCTGTGCACATACTGCCCACACAGATTTTTTTTTCACAACTGCAAAGTAATCCGGAATGTATTTGGACATTTGGAGTTATAAATCTGAGTATTATACCCACATTGTGGTCAGTTGTTGTCAGGCCATTGCAACACATTTCCTCTCATGGAGGTCTTAGATAAAAAGCGAGTTTTGGTTCTGAAGTCATAAACTTTACAGCCACAGTTGGTATTGCACATTCCACTGGACACCCAAACACGTGGGAACAAATGTCACAATAACATCTGGACTGTTGTGCCACCACTGCCAGCAGAGGCAGGCTGAGAAATATGGCGCCAGATTCAGCACAGCAGATAATGAAGGAAGCTTTGGGTTTCTTCACATACATACATAAATAAATACATACATACAGGGCCTTTCCTTCCATTTCCATTGGTGCAGTGGATTACAAATCAAAACCCTCAGCTGTAAACAGTAGAATGACTGAGTAAATGTTTTAGTTAGGCTTGATTTCCAGGAAAATAACCATGCTTTGCTGCTTTTAAAGCAACGTTTACAAACCATTCACAATACACACAGTACAATGACTAATTTAATGGAACTGCGTCATCACACCACACAACTGTCTGCAGATGAGCCTGCGCGGGAGGATGTGTTGTGTTTTTCTTTGCTCTCTACAAATAAAGCCATTCAAGCTCGTGCCACAGTAAGAGCTAAATGGACATATCTGAGCCATTTAGAGCATTTTAGGCATCCGTAAAGTGGAAGCAATGCTTTGAAACAGCAAATCGGTTGATGGTGTACGTGCCAGGAGATGGCGGACAGTGTTTGTCGCATCACTTTCACAGTGCCGGCTTGCTTTGAGTCAATGTTTGTTTGCATCCCAGAGGCTAGAGCCCAGCATGTTGAGATAAGAGTCTGAGTGTGTGTGTGTGTGTGTGTGTGTGTGTGTGTATAGAGGACAGTGTCCATAGAGAAGATAGTGTAGCTCCACAACCACAACTAGTTGACCACATCCTCCTTTGGTCCAGATCACAGCAGGGACTCATCATATTGCGCACACACACATGCGCGCACACTACGGGTCAGTGAACTGTTACATGAAGCGTATACACACATTCACTGATGCAATCTCCACGCAAAACATGGCCACACACAATGCCCCTCTCTCCTCTTGTCCCTTTAACACTCAACACACAAATGCACACACACACACACTCAACAAATTCCACATCCACCAGTTTTCATACACTCTTGAGACACTACTGGAAAGTCTCGGCGCACGGTTTCCTGCACTACTCCCACTCGAGAGTTTAGCCCTGCTACAAGGACACAGATCATTCTTTGGCTCATATCGCAGGATTAATGAGCTCACAAACTGCATTCAATAGAATAAACAGAGCTGTGCGAGAGGCGGTAAAACAAACAAAAAAAAAAACAGACAAGAATGAGACACAAGAGAACAAGATGCAACAAAAGCAGGAGAATGCTCATTAAGATTTAGGATGAATTACAGTCGGGCTTGGGTGCAAAACAGCCTCCTGCTCCTCCAGGATTCTGTGACAAAGGGGGGACTAAAAACCTGAACTTTCAGATCAAGACTCCAACATCCACACGTACGCACACAAACACACACACACACATACACACACACACACGGAGAAAAAAAGCCCCCCCAGTTGCCCGAGCCAACTGTGGAGAGATCCTCCAATCAGCCCCTCTCAGGAGGGTGGAGAAAGAGCGAGAAGGAAATCTAAATCTGAAGCAGATGGCCTCCATAGGGGAAGAACACAAGAAACACTGAGAACCCTCGTAAAAATAAAAAAATCGCTGCTCTGCTTTCAATTAGGCCATACATTTCATAGACAGGGAGAGACAGAGGTGGGGGATAAAACAGTGTTAACTAACCGCTGTAGTTCTGGCCGCAGCTACAGTGGATTGGACTCATTATCATGTGGAGGAATGCGGGGACGGTTCTCTGGGGGGGGGGGGGGTTAAAGACATGTGTTGTACAAACAGAACAGATATTAGGAATTTGAAGCATGTGCACCATTCCAGGTAGATTACTCAATTTGAAGAGGTGTGTTTAAGTGTGCGATCCTGGTCTAGACAACACCCAGTGTGACCCCTTTAAATTTCAGGGCAATTCAGTTAATGCTGTGGAATTGATTAAAAGGTATGCAGCCCAGGTATCCGACTCTGAAATAGCAGTTTGAATATCATTTTTGCCACAAAACCGTCTTGAAATTCTGCTCCAGTGTAAATCATAAAAGGATCTCTATTACTGACCACTGGAAAAATGTGGTCCAGACCACTGTCTG
Source organism: Gadopsis marmoratus (assembly GCA_036023855.1). Taxonomy (NCBI): domain Eukaryota; kingdom Metazoa; phylum Chordata; class Actinopteri; order Centrarchiformes; family Percichthyidae; genus Gadopsis; species Gadopsis marmoratus. Next base: position 7,204 of record JAVQJF010066710.1, on the reverse strand, counting down.
AGGCCTAAAGGTGATGTACTGCATTTGTGTTGATCTTACATTCCAGCCTAAGAGTAATGACCAGTGGACAGACACCAGACTATATACTCTCAGACACTCGCCCAAAAACCTGAACCCTTAATCCTCCGTCTTCAGCAACAGGATAGGTTAGCCTTGATTTAATATTAAATGTCCCCTCCAAGCCAAATCTAAGAACAATCATTCTAAATGGCCGCTACTTTTCAAGGTTGCGGATATGGGATTTCATACTTTCTCGACATATTAGAGGAGACATCTACCTACAGTTGTTTTGGGCTCCACAAATTGCCCACTGTCGGTCCACAGAGAACAAATACAAGGAGACAGTGCTGATAGTAGAGCTTGGGTTTTTATGCTAATGTTACACACCATTCTGCGGTTTGTCCGCTTCTATGAGAAGACAAGGGATTTGGTGGGTAAAACCAGGTTGAGGCTTTGGAAAAGGGTTGGTAGTAATTGTATGCAAACACTTTTCTGGTCTGGATTTGGAGAGCAGGGTCTTTGTTGAGCTAAACATGAATAATGCAAAGTCCTTGACTGTCTGAAGTCCTTCAAATAAACCTAAACATTTGACAAGAGAAATGATGGTTTGCTGGATTCTACAAAAAGACAAAAAGAAAAGCGTTAAGTGCAACATAGAGGAAACAAATGTATTCTTTATTAGTTCATTTGCATGAATCCTCTAACATAAACATTAAACAAAGTGACCCCTCATGTCTAAGCCAAGGCTCCTCCTTACAACAGAGTAAACAGACTCGGTGTTCTTTATGATAATGCGAGGCTCTTTGGCATGATTTGATGTTCCCATCCTCGCACCATAGAGTTACGTGATCACCGAGACCCAGACAGGTCGGTGAGTCACAGCATAAGCCTCCCATCCAGCAAAGAGAAGTACACTGTAAAAGGAATTGCCTGAGGCTGTTTGTCAGACTGCACCAGAAGGCGCAGACACGTTTGTTGGGTCATTTGGGGTAAATAATACTTACACAACAATTCTTAGTGCACAGTTTGGTTTGACCCAAGGCAATTCAAATGTGAATCAAAATATGGGGGGATGGGGGGGGGTCACATACTTTAAAACACATTAATTGAACTTATGTGGTATTCCTCTCCACGAGGCATCTAGAACAAGAAAGACAAATGACCCTGGCCATTCAGGAGGAATTTTCTATTTTATCTAAAGCGTTTCTTAGTTAAATCATCGTATTCTTGACCATCACTGACCGCGTTATCTGACATCACAGCAACGGCAGAATAAAGATCTGAGGATGTCAGCCTATTAGTCAGAACTGAGGGCCAAGTGAGGGCGTGCAGATGGCCACTGCTTCAAGCCTCTGACAAGAATGACAGTGTCACCACCTCAGCTGTGTCTCACTGCACACAGAACAAGCTTTTTTTTTTTTTATTAGCCGTTTCCGCTGCTGGACTAAACAGCCCCAACCCCATGCCAGAACCTCAGCCAGGTGCATTATGGGGACTATTTATCAATCCCACCATGCACTACAAGCTCTAAATACAGCCACTGTTTTCTGTGCGTCTCTTTTTTTCGCTGCCATCTTTCTCACCTCGCTCTCTCTCTCTCTGTCTGTCTCTCTCTCTCTCTGGACGGCTCCTTCGCTGGTGCAGCTGTCTCTTTCTAATGCCTGCAAAGAAAAGCGGCTGAGGCTGAAAGTGACGGGAGGAACAGGTGTGCTGTGTAAGTGATAGATTTGCCCTCGCTCGAGCACAATGCACCTCAGTTTGTAAAAGCAGTCTTCCCGCCAAACGGGCCTGCAGAGAAGAGACAACATACTCATGCTGCCACAGGCCAGCTATAAAGCAAACATACTGTCAAATTACTGAGGAAAGCAAATATGTTAATTACAGTCAGATGTAATTAATCCAGGTGCACATTTAGATGCAAAATGTAAGATGTTTCGCCCCAATTATTGAGGACAATGTTTGTGACACTCTTAATATATCATCTAAGATCACAGCACGTGCGATGTGACAATTTCTAATGACTTTCCCTCAAACTCTCCTAGCTTTTGGAAACAATTGCAGAGTTATTGCAAAGCAAAGCCATGTTTTTCAAGTATGCCAGATAGAGCTGCCTTAATCCTGACTTGCTGGCGCGAGCCCCAAACTGCTGGGCTGCTCCCCAGCGTTCCGTAGCGCTCCGATCACTAGCAAGCATCTGGAAACCATCAGTGTAAACAAAGGAGCAGCGGAGCTCAGGCCCCGCTCTGCCTCTCTGCATCCCCCAGGACATCAGTCAGAGAGCAACACAAGAACACCAAACCAGCCCCAAAACCTGTGTGTATTGCATTTCCGCGTGCGTGCGAGTGCGTGCGTGCGCACGCGCGCGCGAGTGTGTCCGTGCGCATATCTGTGTCCGCTCTTGTGTCCTCATCTCAGGATATGTATTTGGTTTGGCTGCAGCTCAGAAAGAGATAGATTTACAGATACAGCGGATGGGGTTCAGTCAACAATGTTAGCTTTGAGTCTTTTGTTTGGTTTGGTCATTAACCGTAGCATTTCTGATAAGACTCCTAATTGCTTTAATGTGGTTTCAGTTAGCGTGCTAGCCGTAGCGGTCCGATGAATGCTACAAGGGGGAGAGGCAGGAACCTGCATGTGGTTTCAAACCGAGAACTGGCTCTCCTCTGCGAAACATCAAAAAAGATCAAAGCATCAATCATGCCTGATCCTCCTCTGAGACACGACAAGGAAATATTTCCTGAACCTTTCATAATAGTGTTTCAGTAACCATATATCTATTAATCATGTGGTTTGGTCTTTTTCACTACAGCTGAAACCTCCAAGATGTGGTTCTTGGAAGCTTTTAAACACTGAACCTCACACTTAAGCAAACTCTATGATGCTTGTAAACACACGCCGCAGTGGACAGCAGGGTTTTGCAGTTGCATCTCCAACCTGTTACAGCAGAAAAGAAAACTACTTGAAAGAAAGCTACTTATATTTCAAACAACAGTGACCTAGTGTGTATGTTGGGCATAATGCTGGAGATCACTGTGGCTGGTAACGGCCTCGTGTTCCTTCCCTTGCTTCACAGCTCCACATCCAAAACTGCTGAGATAAGCGCTCATATCTTGCACAGTTGTCTCTAAATAGAAACCGCGACATTACACAATCATGTACTGCACATAACCTCAATCACACACGCTTGGGTTTGTGCAAACCACTAAGTACACCAGTGCATGCATGCATTTATCCTACAGACCTAACTTTAATACAAACCTTTTCAGACACACACACACACACACACACACATTATGATGCCTATAAATAAAATAATGCTACAAATTGTTCTTTCAGATTCCACAAATCAAACAAATGGTGCAGATGAAGAAATTATCATTTAAACCACGCTGTCTTAAATATTAGCTGCAAGTATCGGATCAGTCTCAATGTTATTCACAGCAGGTTCAGACTGTGCAGAAAACTACCGCACACGTATCATTTTAGTCTCTGCTTTTTTGAGATACATCTCAAAGTTGATATACTGAAAGATTAGTTTGATTATTGATTTATCTGCCAATTATTTTCTTGATGAGTAATACTGGCCCAAAAAAAATCAGAAAAACGTGAAATGTCTCCGACTTTGTTGAAGTCCAATGCGATGGCATCAAAGTCAAAATCCAAAATTCCTTCAAAGTAGTATCACATAAGACAAAGAAACGCAACCACTTCTCACAACTGAGACGCTGGACTAGGAAATGTTTGATGTTGATCGATTAACTGGCAGTCAATTTTCAGCACTACATTGCATAATATTGATAATGCCGTTGCACATTATTAGTAGTGTATTTTACTATTTGTAGTCATAAAAATCTCAACCTGACCGTGCTGCTTATTTTCTGCTGTGAAATTGATTGTGTCTATCATATAATCCATCACCCATGTCCAGTGATTTCTATATTACTGAGCTACATTAAGAAAAAAGAATAAGCGATGCTTAAATAGATTTTACAGATATGTACGTGTTACCTCATTCATTCTACGTGTGGTGACAAGCAGAGAGCTAGCATATAAGTGCTACTTTCAAGAAGCTATTTCTACCACGTTCCTCTGACTGGGTGCAAAATATTTAGATGCACATCTAAATCTAACCCTTGAAAAACACTTTGACATGTAATCTGTCAATCTATGGATCCTTGTGTATTGATAAAAATAGAATCACAGATTTTCTTTTTCTAATATTAATCAGCAAATGGTACGTGAGCTCCATGACTTCTCCTCTAAGTTTTCCTCGTCTGAAACTGCACTGCACCCACGTGGGACGGGGTGCTATTCTTAAAAAGGTTTCATATTCTAGAAGCTCTTTTATTTTAGCTATTCATATGTGCTGGACATTTTATTACACTATAAAAAGCGGTTTACTCACAATAGCACATCCCAGTTGTTTCCAGGTCTAAATATGCCCACGAGGTATTTGTGCTGTCGCAAAGTCTTTTGCCGCATGTATCCTCTCTCAGGTGGAATGTGTGAGGGAAGCAGCACAAAGTAGTAGTGGACTGAGACAGAGAAAAGCAAAAAGTATGGAAGGGAGCCATAACAATCTGATTTGAAAACTTCAATTTTAACATTTCCTACAAGGATCACAAACCAATATGAACCTGAAACAATGCAAGAAATATAGGTGCAGTCTATTTGAGGTGGACAGCAACACTTTTTGAATGACCTGAAGATAAATATTTTTAGGTGACAAGTGACACTCAGGGTTACAAGTTGTTCCCTTGTGGCTTTCTGGGTTTAACCACTGATTTCACAAGCCTTTATAAATGGGTTTGTTATCGCATAGTGATACAGAGGGGAGGATTTCGAGACGACAACCACTCCAACGGTTTTAAAGAATAACCACAAGTCCATTTCCAGCTCCATGGAGACGCCAAAATAGTTCATTCTAGGAAATGGCCTCTACTTGGCAGAGTAAGTGCACTCTGTATGTGTGTTTCTACCAAGACTGATACTGTTCCACAGTGCACACACAAAAATGCTTTCTGAACTGATCATAAAAGAGAACGTGTGTCTAGCTTTAACATTTTCTCAGATTCTAGCCCCGTAACAGTACCGGGCATATCACTTATGTTTAGTCTGTTCTTTGACATGCTGAGATATCACACAGGGAAAAGGTAAATCAAGACAGCTGTAGCAAAAATAAAACACCCCACAGCTGTCAGTCATGTAGATAAGTGGCGAGGCTGTGCCAGAAAGTATCAAAAAAGGTATTTTGTGCTTTTCAATGTCATAAATGCCCACCAAGCAACTGTTGAATCGTATTTAAGAACAGTATGCTGGATCATAAAATTGTTATGGTTTCAATTATATTTGTATTGTCCCTTTCAAATCAAACAAAGAGCAAAGAAACACAGGCAGGATTGCTGCACATCTGCAGTAATAAAAAACAACCGCATATGGCAGAAGTAAAACACTTCCACTGAAGACTGTAGAAATACCCCACAGGACCATTTGTTATCAGTTGAATAAGATTAGCTTTTTATTTACTACCCACTAACATCCATGTGTTTTTGATTGTTGACATATTTGAGACTTTCAGCAGAAGGGTCATAAACCATGTTCTAATTGTAGGAATCAATGCAGTCTTCATTTACTGTAATGTGACAAAAAAACAAGGCAAAGTTGACAATATGCTGATCTGTTTTTTTTTAGATTACAACAAATCTCAGCTAAGTCACCTTTGATGATGTTATTGCTTACTAATGAAATTTGGTGACCTCCAAGTTCTGCTTGTTTTGATAAACTGGAGGCGGAGGTCTTGTATTATGAATTGTTGTAAGCAGCTGATTTCAATGTTATGACAATTAATAGGCTTATGTTTGATTTTACCCAACCGAATAATGAGAGGATATTTATTTTCATGGAGATTCTTGACTGTGCAGTGCCCCAGTTGTTTTGAACAGCCTTGCTATACTATGCATGCAGGCAATACAGACATAATGCATGTGTGTGTATGTTAAAGTTCTTCTCCTCGGTAATACACCCACATCATTCGTGTCCAAGACAGCTGCAGAGGCGTGTCACCATGCCAGCGCGCTCTTTGCCAAAATTCTATTCCCAGATTCCTAGATTTCCACAACCCATCTTCCCTAATCGGCCACGCATCTCGGTGTCATGTTCCTGGATGACTGATGGATACCTCTGAGAGTCAAGCATGTGGGTGTTTTGGTTCATACCAATAACACTCTTTTGTTTTAAAGCTGATGTTTTTGACAGATTCCTTTCTCTCTCTTTGTGTTTTATTCATAGAAAACACGAGATTGGGCCAACTGGGCCTTGAAATCTGTCCTGGAAGCCAGACGCTCAGTTCTATCAACACACCAGCTTAACATGGAAGCTGCCTCTTTTTTCACAGACATAGGATAAGTTTACCGTACTCCTACACTAACCATATTTACAGGGCGTTAAGGGCTTATGCTAAGTGGGGCCGTGGGTGTGAATTTCCCCCTGCCCTCTACTAGCCTTGGACTTAGCCACGGCCCCACTAAGCCCAGCGAGCTGTGCAGCTGCACTGCAGCGTTGGGTTACCAGGCCAGTGAATGACAAGAGCAGGTTGGGTAGCAGACTGAGGCATACAGAGGTGCACAACACAACTCGTCATCTGCCACAGGACGATCGCACTACTGCTGTCTATGTTTGCATGTAATGCCTGCAGTTGTGTGAATGTGGGTGGATGTGCTAGTGAGTGCGTCTGTATATTTCTGTAAGTGACTCTGACAGATACACTGCACACGTGTGATGCTAATCTCAGTGTCACTGGGCGTCAATGCTATATTGGACCTCTGGCCCTATATGGTTTCTCAGTGCTCTCGCTATAAAGGCCCTTTCTTTGTATAACTCCTCAAAAATGAAATATGTTGACAGGTAGTGGCCACATCTGTTTTTCACAGCAAGGATGGTTGTCTGTCAGCTAAGTCACTATTAAAGAGAAAAGCTGTCTGACACAGCATGTCTCCAGCATCCCTGATAAGCCTTATCTGTTTACAGGGCAGTCTCTCCTCGGTCTCTGTGGTAACCTGACTGAGTGAGTGTTGGCGCAGAGACAGGCGCAGGGCCTTCAGAGCCTTTGCTGTGCCTGGAAGGGCGATCAGGGGTCACCCTGTAAAAACATTCACATGGTGCCCCGGGGGGGGGGGGGGGGGGGGGGGGGGGGGGGGGGGGGGGG